>CAJUYG010000093.1:159463-176613 GCA_910591675.1 Galerucella calmariensis | reverse complement strand
TGTAAGTGTAAGTGTAAGTGTAAGTGTAAGTGTAAGTGTAAGTGTAAGTGTAAGAAATTGATAAGAGATATCAGATTCACATACAAAAAAATGATTGGCGATATTTACTGAATAATCGCTCTATTACAATAAGTCTTGTGAACTCATATGTAAAAACTACATAGAATTTAATCTTATGGATGCAATTCCATTCACATACTTTTAAATATGCAAAAATTTCAACTAAAAACATGTCATTAAATCATTTAATGATTCAATCAATTTGATTTAATGATATTTCCATTTCTAGAAATCTCATTTTACATAAATTTCCATAATTCGAGTCAAAGACAAAAACAAAGAATTTCTTAGTAACCAGTTATAAACTATATACGCAATAACAAATCGAGGTGCATTTTACCTTTCCACTTGTCAAGCATAATTGCACACACCTTATTTAATCACTTACTATTGGACGTTGTTTTTTTAATCAACTACCTAGTTCTGCATAAATAATAACTTGGGCGTAGCTTTTAGTGTGTTCCGCTTATCTCTATGCATTCACGAGTAATAACTCCATTTTCTACGTCGTACTACTTTAATGTTGGTTTTAAAATGACTGAATTTGCTATTAAGTCTTATCATGTTATTTTTTATAGTGTTTCCATATATTATTATTCACACTTTTAATAATGCATAATTTTTAATTTCATTTTTGTTTCAGGCCTTTACACAACTTCTCTCTCCAATGCCCAAGAATCTATTCCACGACGAGTTACATCCAACGGACAGCATCTTAGTCATAATGTCACAACATATCACAACGACCCCTTAGAGTATGTCCATTTTAATTTGACAATAGATAATGATATATACTTTTTGGTTCTGCGACCATCAAACGATTTTTTCACAAAGTCCATGATAATAGAAAAAAGGGGAAAAGATAGGCATACAAGAGTGGAACCTTCATCGGAGACTAAGAATTGTCATTATCATGGAGTAATACATGGACAACAAAATTCTAGGGTTGCTATATCTGCCTGTAATGGGCTGGTGAGTTTTCATAAAATATATATATATAAATAATCTTATACCCTTGTACATAGTAGTCGGGTTGACATTTCACTCTGTATATATGAAATTTTTCAATGCTTTTCTATCTTTTGTTAATGTTTTCACTTCTTTCGAGAATGTGTCCCTCTCTTGTAATATTCAACCCACCATTTTGTCCAAACCAGCTGACAGTCGTCCGTAAACTGGATCAAATTCAGAGAACAGCATGCCTCAATACAACAGGAGGCATGAGAACCACACGATGGAGGTGATCCTTGGTCTCACTCCCCTTGACATACACATCAAGAAGGTTATTTCGATGACCATGACACGCTTAAGCTCTACCGGTATACAACCTGACGTAGGATCTGGTAGATTGAGACGTAACCTATGGCGTGAGGCACTCAATGAGGTCCCACTACTGCAGGCAAATACAGACGCAATCTCACCACAATATGCCTTTCACAGGCCCTACAAGGTAATCATTAAATATAACTCACAAGACACATCAGAAGAAGGCGCACTCCGCATCTTCACGGATGACTCTAAAACCAATATAGGCTCAGGATGTGGAATTTACTCCAGATCTCTGAATCTAAACATCAAATGGGCGATGGGCTGTAATGTCAGCGTTGCTCAAACAGAGCTCACTGCTATCAACATCACCGCAAAAGAGATTACCAAAAGAAACACCACAGGTAAGAAAATTCACATCCTTACGGATAGTAGACAAGCACTACTAGCTCTGAACAGACCACGTATCACATCAGGCCTAGTACTGGAGTGTCACCTGTCCCTGATCGAAGCCTGTAGCAACAACGAAGTCACCCTAGGCTGGATCAAGGGCCACAGTAAATCGAAAGGTAACCACATTGCCGACTCAATAGCCAGGAAAGCAGCCTTCCAAAAACTCTTGGGACCTGGCACTTTCATTGGTCTGTCGGCGTCGGCTATGATTGACCTAATAAAGGAACACTCCCTTGATTAGTTTAAGGGTAGATGGGACGATGCAGAAGGTTGCAGGCCTGCCAAGGAACTGCTGCAGTATCCGGACAGCAAAGTAGCCAAAACAGACAGAACCTACGGACAGCCACGGGTATTCTGACCGATCACTGCCACCTACAAAAACACCTCTACAGACTGGGTCTGTCTGACACTTCACTCTGTAGGAGATGTGAACAGGAAGATGAGACTGTCGAACACATTCTTTGTGAATGTCCGACACTATCTCAATTTAGGTTTTCTGTATTCAGCGAGTACAGGCTAACACAAGCCAGCATGAGGAAGCTTACTTGCGGCGACGTTATCGCCTACTTCAAACAAGTAGGCTGGATGACGAGCCAGAAGGAAGTCTGAGCCTCAGAAGGATGCACAATGGGCCAATTGTGGCCTGTGCTGTGGGGGTCACCCACCCTTCAAATTCTAACAGATAGATACAGATTGCTTTATGTCTGCCTTGGCCCTCCTCTTCTTTTCTTCAATCGTGTTCTTGCCTTATGCACCCGATTTACCTGTTATTCATTTTGTGGATGTGATCGCACCAACTGAGTTGTCGTTATTGTATAAATTTAATTACTGGTTACTGCCTTCTCAAGATCTATGATAGCTAGATATGTATTCATATCCTCCAGATGTCTTTTCTCTACTCTCTGTTATACATTTCATTTTGTGGGCCTCTTCCTGGTCTAAATGAGCTTTGGGATCCCTTTTATATATAGGCGTAATTAATTCCATCCTTCTGGAATTTTTTCGATTTTCCATGCTTCATTTAATATTTCCAATCCTGTACCTAATTCCTGGATTCTCGACCATTTCAGCTGTAATTTTATTATTCCCAGGTGCTTTTCCATTTTTTATGGCTTCAACTGTAATTCGCAGCTCTTCGATTTGTATTACTTCAATTTCTTTATCTTAATCATGATTTTCAGTTTTTGCTCCTCCGGTGTTGTATTCAATTGTTTGTGTGGGCTGGTCTAGTAGCTCTTCAAAATATTCTTCCCCTCTTTTTATAATTTTCATTTCATCTGTTAGTATCTCTACGTTTTTGCATTTTATGTGTGGTTCTTTTGTCTGTATTTCTGTGCCAAACGATTTCAAAACTCTATAAAATATTTGTTATTATCTATCACCAACCCTTTAACTTCATATTGCTCCATACAAATTGAGCGTCAAATGTCCTACAAACTGTTTCATGATAAGCCCTAAGGGCTTTTTCAGACAGTGCGACTACGATTTGACTTTCCGTTTGGTATTTCGCAACGATATCGTGGTAGTATTAAAATATATTATGTAATCATATGTGTAATTTCCATATTATGCGGAAGCGACAAAAAAAACGGACGCTTAGTGCGGCATTTTTTATATCGCAAGATGGTTTGTTGGTCAGATACCGCCCGATTTTTTTCCGTGCGATATTAAACCAACCACAAAAATAAATGCATATTTCCAGATGTGTCGCTGCTCATTGCGAGATGTATCAGTGAAATAAAATTGCAGTGTTGCTTATATTACTTCTTAGACGAGCAATTAAGTTATCAAACGTTGATATTGTCATTCGAAAATACTTAATGAAGTTGTTGAATAGATGAGGCTTTTACTTGATGTAGATCCATAGTAAATTATGAAATCAAACAATTTTATTTTGTTAAATCTACATTATATTTAAACTTAAATTAAAAAGCTACTGTGTTAGCGAAACGCGTCACTTTATGTTTAAATATAATGTAGATTTAACAAAATAAAATTGTTTGATTCCATAATTTAATAAAGTTGTCTCCATTTCTCAAAAATAGTGTAAAAAGCTCCTTTGACGTATCTTACCGTACCCAAAAAAATACGAATCATGAAGTAATTACACATATTAAGCAAATTTTGAGCCCTTGTAAAGAATTAAATATGGATTAAATGGAAAAACTAATTGATAAGAAGTCTAATTTGAAGCTTTATGAATACTATATGAAAATCTCAGAATCCTCAAATTACTTATGACCGTACAATTCCTCATTGAAATTCGGTTGCTACCACTAAAATATCGGATAAAAATCCATCTCTCGCTTTTCTATCCTTCTATGACTGACATTGTCTCTCTGCTTCGGTAGTCACGTGCCGTTCCATTGTTGATACAACGCTCGCCGGACTCCCAGTTCAGTACTGACGAAGCTTATAGAGTAGTACGTGAACCAAAATCCGCTTGGACCGCTTGGCTATCTACATGTTGCGTGTGAACTTAAACGTGAGGACGTATGGAAACAAAAAAATATACAAAGCATCATTGTGCAAGGTCGAATTTGGTAGATGCCCCTTAAACGATTTTTATGGAAATTGATAACTCTGTAATCACGTTCATTTGAAAAGAACCCACCCTTGATATTTCAGAAATGCAACATACCAGAAAAAAATTACGAAGCACGTCAACTTTCAACTTAAAGCGGTCACTTTCTACCGCTAATGTTATATACGTCAGATTCACCCCTCCCTACTAGTGAGCGGATGTCTCAACTCCCAGACGACTGGACGTAGAAATTCAAACCGGACATTATAAAACGCATAATACCAGTCTCTTCAAAATAACAAAACTGCTGTATAAGCTTGTGATGAAACTAGTTCTAAATCTATAAAATGTTATTCTTAATACAAAATGGCTTATTTAAATTACTTCGAAAGGATTGCAGACTTTCTCTCGCTCTCCATCTCTACTAGAATAATCTTTAATTAAAAAAATGCATTATCCATCAAAAAACTAAATTTTATTCTTCCTTCATTCCATTGCTGCCTTTTTCTAAAAAAAAAGTATTCTAAACAAACAATATTCCAAGCTGACTATTCTTTGACTCTATAATTTCCATTTCTATCCATAAATTTACTTTGTCCTTTCCACTCATTCACTCCAAAGCCAATTGTTTCGTCTTTCCATTTCCATACACTGTAAATACAATAGCTTTTGTTTGCACACATTAAGTGGAAACTTACTCTAAACGGAGCATTTGAAATATATTCACAGATGTTTGTCAGGCCGGAATTTTCCTGGCGTTGACATGTCGTCGGAATGAAGAATCTAAATTTTGAATGAAAGAAAATAAAATCTAGACGGTGTAATTATGCTAGTTGGATTTTATTGACAGATTCCCCATATTCTTTAACTTTTAAGAATTAATGGACATCTTGTGTTATGATGTATGTACCGAGTGTTTAATCTCCTGGATGTCAGAAAATATTTACTGTGAAAAAATTTGCAAAAACTTGTTAACTGTTTAGACCATGTCATGCTTAAAGTCCCTCGACATTTTATGTTAGCATTGCTAATAACGCCCTTTGCAGTGAAATTAGAGAGCTAAAAATAATTTCCGACTGTTTGTCTAGGCCAATTACGTTATATGTATATATTTTTCCCGTAAATTGTACGACCTAAAAGCATGTAAGTAATTATTCCTATTTTCAGACAGGAGTAATCCATACAAAGAAAGGGAAATATTATATAGAACCAGCTTACCATCCCTTAAAAAAAGTCTACCCTGGTCATAATCATTTGATCTATAAAAGATCAGCAGTTCTATCTAATTACATGCAAAAGCGCAAAAAGAAAAGAAGGAAACAAAGTAATTGTGGAACTAGAGAATCGAGAAAATGGACTTTGTAAGTTTAATAATATCTACGATACTCGTAACAGCTTATTGCATCGTTTCGTGAAATCACATTTTTATTGTTGGTCATTTTAAGGTTAGAGTGGCAAACTCAACAAGGTAAACTGAAAGTTCAAAGAAAAAAAGCTAAACCAAGAAATGTAATAAAAATTCCAACGGTAGAAAAGCATCATATGAAAAAACTTAAATATAAACAAAATAAAAAAGCAGGAAGAAGTCAAAGATCGGTTAGTTTGAACCATTACGTGGAAACTTTAGTTGTAGCCGATGCCAGCATGGTTGATTTCCATCAAGATGGTGATATTGAGACATATATTTTGACGCTAATGAACATGGTAAGATTTTACTATGGTTTTATTTTTACTCTCTTTCTTAAAACTGTAAAGGTGATTATCTCCCTTCAAAATCAAATGCATGAACTACTACGACGAAGTATTATTGAAATCACTAAACCTTTTATGTGTTCAAGGTATCTATGCTCTATCAAGATCCCACTATAGGAAACAGTGTGAAAATTGTAGTAGTGAAAATCATTTTAATAGAAGACCCTGCGTCAGAACCTTTGTTGAACGTATCAACGAATGCAGACACTACTTTAAAAACATTCTGTAAATGGCAACTAGGTCTGAATCCTGGTAAGGATTCTCATCCTCATCACCATGACGTTGCTGTATTGATAACCCGAAAAGATATTTGCGCTAGACAGGAAGCTCCCTGTGGTACTTTGGGGGTAGCTCATATCGGTGGTATGTGTAAAGCTAGTATGAGTTGCAGCGTTAATGAGGATAATGGAATTACTTCTGCCCATACCATAGCGCATGAGCTGGGACATAAGTAAGTATTTTAAAATTACTATATTTTGCTTATTATGATTTCACTGTCTATCACAAATCCAGATAAAATAAGATTAGTATAGAAAAACTGAAATAGTAATTTACGTAATTAGTGGGATATGGACATTATTAACGCACGCATATGAAGTGCGTTAATAATTCCTATCCCACGTGTTAAGTACAAAATTTTATCTACACCAGTGAGCCTAGACCTAACACGAAATATTCCATTTCGCATTTGTTGCTTAGAAACTTGCCTAGCAGCCGATGCAAAAATGAAACTCTGTACAAAATGTGCTTGTTTATGATTGAAGTTACGGTTATAAAATGAGCATTCATCGAGGTTGTCATAGAAAAATTCATTTTCAATATCCAGCAATCAACTCTCAATTGACCCCACTTGTTAAAAACAATCCACAGAGTACACTTTTGCATGTATACGTACAATTTATATTTTTACCCTAGGGTACAGTAGATGAAATTTCTAATAATTACCATGCAGATACGAATTGAAAGACTGGAAAAACTAATCTACATATCATTTACGTAATTTTCAATTTATAGTCTGTTTTGTTAAAGTGTACCCGAAAGCAACAAAGGTATCAATAGATAAACGCCAATCAAACTGTTTTTCTTTATTTGATCGTGCAAATTTAATTGTCGGTATAAACAATTTGCATATCATGACAAAGGAATAACTGGCAAAAACATAACAATCTGCACTGATAGTAGACAAGCCGTATTAGCCTTGAGCAGACAACGTGCTATATCGGGGCTAGTGATAAAGTGCCACCAAGATTCAGCTAACGCCTCGGAAGATAACAGTATTATTATTGAAGGGCACGACCAGGGAAGCGGCTGGACTAAACATTTTAGGACCCAGTGACACCTACGGCCTAACGACCTCCACAATTACGGATCTAGCTAAATGATACACCCAAGCCCAATCCTTTAAGAGATGGGATGGAATCAAAGGATTCAGTCTTGCCAGGATTACCCTGGGCGACCCTGGGAAGCTGGCGCCGAAGAAATATCTGGCGATGACCAGGAAAAACCCACGTTTAACAGTAGGATCTTTGACTGGCCACTGTCAACTAAAGAAGCACCCCAATCTAAGGTGCTAGTAGACACACATCTATGCAGGATGTGTGAACAGGAAGATGAAACTGTCAGGCATATCTTATGCGAGTGTCCGGTATTATCGCCAATAAGAGAGTGTGTGTTCGGTGAGTCTTGGCCTACACCTGCCGATATAAAGGAGATGTCTCCTAGTGACCTGCCCACCTTCCTGGGAAGGACAGGATGGACGATGACCTAGGAGGACAACTCCTCGGGAGGATGTACAATGGGTCACATGTGGCCTAAGTGCTGTAAGCCTACATTTCCCCTCCCTATTCTACAGATACAGATAATATGACATAATATCATACAGCCGGATATGTAACGGACTACTTCAAAGTCAACAACACATAAGCCGAACGCATAGTGATAACTATCGAAAGGTGTACCCATAGGCCATCTGAAATACGGTAGCTCCAAGGCTTGGATACCAGGGAACGAAGGCAATAAGAAAAAGTCCGATGACATAGCCGGAAAGAAATAACATTAGAAGTACTTAGTCGCTCCAAGCAATTCCTGATATTATTATTCATTGTGGAAAAAAACGTATGTCATTTCACTTGTGTTTTGGCAGATCCTGCTTTAATTAACGTAAAGTATTGATAATGAACGCTTTCAGTTTCGGTATGATTCACGATACAGAAAAAACCGGTTGTAAAAGACGAGAAGGAAATACCATTCATATAATGACGCCAAATTTCGAACCAGACACCGTCACCGTAAATTGGTCCAATTGCAGTCGGAAAGAAATTACCAGATTTTTAGAGTAAGCAAATGAATGGTTGTTTTATATGTTTGTCAATTAAATTGATGCTCATTATTCAGTAAAGGATTGGGACAATGCCTTCAAGACGCACCAGATGAAGTGGGGAGGTACAAATACCCAGACTTACCCGCTGGAGTAATGTACGATGGAAACTACCAATGCCGATTACAATTTGGTAAAAAAGCTACACTCTGTACACCATTAGATGAAATATGCTTGCATATCTGGTGCTCCGTCAACAATACTTGCACTACTCTTCTCAGACCAGCAGCAGAAGGTACATACTGTGGAAAGCATAAAGTAAGTTTAACACATAGCATTCTAGTTCCCTCTTTTATTTGTTCAATTTTAGTGGTGTCATAACCGTGAATGCGTACTGATGCTAGAAGCTCCTACAGCGATAGATGGAGGCTGGGGAGAGTGGAGTTCTTGGAGTGACTGTTCGAAAACTTGTGGAGCTGGAGTTTCAGTTAAACAAAGAGAATGTAACCACCCTACACCAGCTTTCGGTGGTAAATACTGCGTGGGTGAGAGAAAGAGGTATAGAATATGTAACACAGAAACATGTCCAGCAGGAGAGCCTACTTTTAGAGCTGCTCAATGTTCTGAATACGACAATCAACTCTATGAAGGAAAGAAATATAAATGGCAACCGTATTTTGATGAAGGTATAAATTTTTTCAATGTATTCAAAAAAATATAATGATCAAATTTAGTTAGAGTTATTAAAGGACGTTTTAATAGGTGAACCATGCCAATTGTATTGTAGTGATGAGAATGAAACTGTAATTGTTCCTTGGGGAGATTTCGCCAAAGACGGTACGCCCTGCAGTGTTGTTTCAAGGGACGTTTGTATAGCGGGAATATGCAAGGTAAATCTTATTATTCATACATTATGTGTACGTAGGAAATTTACTAAATGGATTATTGTTTAGACACCTCCATTATAGGGTTTTGAAGAATTCGTCACAAGTTGATGATTATATTATTCAGCTTTAGGATAAATATTCGATTTTCCATGATATTTACTGATACGTTTTTCTATATATGAACCTTTGGACTATTATATTCCTGTTAGAGTCTACTAATGCTATTTTTCGACAGCCTTCACGAAAAGTGACAGGAGATTTGTATTTTATCGAGTTAATTTGGGTTGTTTAATGAGAAACTGTTGCCTAGCAGCTAACAAATGATTTCTGAAATATAGCTGGTTACCTCTTTTAATCAGACACCCCGTAAATTTTCATTTGAACGTATTCTCGCGAAAAAAAAGTCTAAGGCTGATGAAAAACATCGTACGCGCTCGCATAGAAATGATATATCCATAATTTCTTCATTTTGCACATTTTCCAGAAAGTCGGATGCGATTGGGTGGTGGATTCTCAAACCGAGGAGGACGATTGTGGAATTTGCCAAGGAGATGGAAGTAAATGCGACAAAAAGCAAGGGGTCTACGATAAACAAAATTGGTCCCCGGGCTATAGGGAAATTGTGGTCATACCAAAAGGAGCTAGAAATATACGAATCGAGGAGAAAGATCATTCTCCTAACTATATCAGTATTGGAAGTGCTCTTGCTAGGAAGTTTTATCTAAATGGGGCGCGGTGAGTATTTTTCAGCGACCATCAATTTTTCGATATGAAATGGAAGAGGTTGGGTAAATAAGAAAAAATCCATCTGGAAATTGATGAAATTGTATTTATATAAATAGTCGTTTTTCAATATACGAGTGCGAGTACACAGTCTGAATGGAATATTTATATTCGAATATTTATATTCAGCTATAATATTTTATTTTCGAATCGACAAAAAGCTCCTTTGAAGTTATGAAAATTCAGAAATGATATTTCACAAAACAGTTTCAGGGGGGTCGAGAATATCCTGAATCGCTTCGAGAAAAGGCATCCCCATATTTATAATAAACATATTTATTGTAATAGATCAGAGAAATATTTGGAAATAATAATTTTTATTGTTTTTTGATTTACTAATTTTATCGAGCAAGTTATTTATAATTGTTTGAAGGTTATTATTGGTATTAAAATTGATTTTGTTCTCTAAAAGTTTGACTATGAGTTTAATCGGACTATAGAAACGCCACTGTAAAGTCCCATGGAGTCCTAACGTATCCATTTTGATAGCTCTTACATGTAGTAAGATATTGATAGACTCTACTTCAGTATTTTTCACATTAGAAATTTAATTATTCATATTTGCTTAGGTTAGTACAGTTAGGTTTTGGTTTTCTCACATATTTCCACAAGTTTTTGAATGATACTCTAAGAATTACAGTTATCCTCTCTATCATCCTTGAATTACAGTTATCCTCTCTATAATCCTTCTCCTGTAGGTAAACTTCACCTGTTTTAAGATAATATAACTATCGGTGAGAGCGAAAGACAGTATAAAGAATTATTGTTGGCGTAGTGAGTGTGAATTGTGTTCAATGAGTATTGCCAACGGTTCCAAAATTGCTGCAGGGGAATCAGCTTTTTCACTTATTTAACTTTTCCTTCGATAGGTAGCGGGTGTTTTAGGTTTGATGAATATTGCTGATCAGATGGCTTATAAAAATGTTTCGTCGATTATACCTGTGCAATCAAAAAGTTAATTTTCAAAATCAATGCGAAATTGTGAATGATCAACTTCTGTAACTGACAATTCTAATTCTGCACGCTCATTTACAAATTCGTTCCACAAAATGCATCGATTGCCAAAGTATAACTGATGACGGTAAAAAGAATACCACATGGATCCATGCAAAGTGGGCACCACCGAACGAAGCCAAGACCTTTTTCTAATTTGTAGATAAAGTCCAAATTGTATTCGAATGTTTTTAATATGTTTCAGACACATTTTCTTACCAGGAGAATATACTGTAGCTGGAACACAAGCGTTGTATGGACGAGACAATCATTTGGAGAAAATCCGCATCCCTGGACCTATCATGGAGCCCATCGTTGTTTATGTAAGTATGCTTGTACAGTATAGTCATTCATTAAAGCTTTCAAGATAATTTTTTTTTGGAAATAAATACTCGAATTGATGTATTCGACTCAAAATGATTTACGGGTATAATGCCTATAAAGATTTTCAATAATAGTAAAATTGAAGAAGTTATCGCTTAAACAGAAGGGTCAGTAACAAATTTTTCCAAAGAAAAAATGAACCGTTAAATACACACCATTTATCTCAAACTGAAACAAAGTTGAGGTGAAGGTAATAATGAATATTCAAATTCAAATTCCAAATTCAAATTTATTATTCAATAGTTAAGTACTTACAATACATTAAGCAGAGAACAAAAGAAAAAAAATATATATATATACAGGGTGTCTCAAAATTGACGCCCGTACTTTCAGAATATGAATTGGTGGGCTAAAACGAATTAAAACGTAAGAATAAAAAAATTGCGTTATGTCCATGGTTACAGAGTTATTGACAAAAAACAAAGATCTAACATTCATTGTTTAAACTTTATTAAAAACGAATATTTGTTACAAAACAAGAAATTAATTTATAAAAGGTGTTCAAACAAATCGCCTCCTACTTCAATGCAAATATTTGCACGATTTATCATTGAATCACGAACCCTCTGTAGCATGTTTTCGTCTATAAATGTCACAGCATCGTGAATACGAGCCACTACATCTTCCGCACTCTCAACAGGTTCAAAGTAAATTTTTTCTTTCAAGAATCCCCAGAAGAAAAAATCTAATGGATTTAGATCTGGAGATCTAGGAGGCCATAGTACGGGTCCACCTCTTCCAATCCAACAGTCGGGGAATGTTTGATTTAGTAATGTTCTCACTTGTTTACCATAATGTGCAGGAGCACCATCATGTTGGAACCAACAATTCAATCTAGTTGCTAATGGAACTTGTCGTTTAAAAAATGAAAATATGATGCTGAATTGAGTCGGTTAGGTAACATATTTGGGCCGATTACATTATTATTTAATAATCCAGCCCAAATGTTTACTGACCATCGTCTTTGGTGACATCTTTTACTTATTAAATAAGGGTTTTCATCTCTCCACTCGTGCAAATTATGAGTATTTATAATCCCTGTCTGTGTAAATGTACACTCATCAGTAAACATAATATTTTCTATAAAATGTGGATCATTGTTTACGTTATCCAATAACCATCTACAAAAATTAATCCGAAGCTCCCTATCTCCTTCTTGTAAAACTTGAACTTTTTAAGGCCTAAATGGATACAAGCCATTCCTTCTTAATAATCTATTAATGGTATCTTTTTGGAAATGCGTTTGTCTCGATGTAACTCGAAGACTTGTATTTGGTTCCGCTTCAACAAAATCAAGAATTTGCTTTTCTTGGACGACGTTGAGCGTAGAATGGCGTCCTCCCTTATTTAATCTGGGATTTAAATTACCTGATTCCAATAATCTTTGTTCAACCCGTCGAATAGTTTTTGCATCAGGGTGCCGTCGATTTGGGAATTTTACGGTATATGCTCTAGATGCAGCACTGGCATTATCATTATGCGCACCTAATACTTTTAACATATCAACATATTCTTGATTGGAATAATAACGTTCCATTTTTAAAACAAATAACCATATGAAATTATACTTATACTTATTATGACAAAAGTTGACAGAACTAATAATTAACATTTAACATTACCATAGCAACCTATGCTACTCATTTGTTTTTAGCTGACTTCGTTTTTAATAAAGTGTAAACATTGAATGTTATATCTTTGTTTTTTGTCAATAACTCTGTAACCATGGACATAACGCAATTTTTTTATTCCTACGTCTTAATTCGTTTTAGCCCCCCGATTCATATTCTGAAAGGACGGGCGTCAATTTTGAGACACCCTGTATATATATATATATATATCACAATTTCCAGACCTACTCACTATCTTTATTATTAACAGATTTACTATAGAGGAAACACTTTCAATCCAGGCGTAGAATATAAATACTCGATTTGGAAACAAGAGAAAACAAAACAACTGAGCTATTTATGGATACTCGGTGAATGGTCACAATGTTCGGTAACGTGTGGAGGAGGAACACAACAAAAACAACCCCTTTGTCAAGAATCTGTGATAGCAGGAATGTCGAGTGAATCAGAGAGACCCACTTTAGTTGAAGATTATTATTGTGAACCTAAAGATAAACCTGACATACAAATGAGAGCTTGTAACGAAGATAATTGCCCACATAGATGGTGGTATGGACCTTGGCAAGCTTGCACATCTACTTGTGTGGGAAAGGTAACATGCTTCTTGTTATTGTCTACACATACATACTCAAGCCATTTAAGTTTTGTTATAAATACATAGTACAAGTAGAGCTACTTTTTAGAAATCGGAATCAGAAGATGAACTATCGCAACCAATATTCACAATGAGTGGCCCGATTTCATCAGTAATATTGTTCAGCTTCCACATTCCCTTTTTTTCTTCTTTAATTATATGATTAACTGCTTTCTCCCAGTTTTTAGACTTCACATAATTTACAGCCTCCAAAAACAACTGTTTAACATCACTCATTTTAAAAGAATTATTGGAACTTTAGTTCTTTACGCCAGGTTATGTTTGAGCGACCAGGGGTCGCGACGCAAAAGATCTGACCGTTACGCGTTACGTTACGCTGCGTTATGTTACATTGCTTCGTTATGTGCCTTGCTTTTGCATTCATAATAATAAATATGCTCATACCCGGATTCGAACCCGGGCCGCCCGCGTACAATGCGAGCATTCTAACCACTGAACAACCGATGCTATATTGAAATTCTATGCAAACCTGGTATTCGCAGTGCTAGTGATCTACTTGAATTTGTTCGGATAAATTTTTACTATTATTTCCATAATTTTTTTTGCGCGATTAAGGGGTCTAGATACTTTTCGAAATACAGGGTGTTGGAATTTTGAAAACTTGAATGTTTTAATTCGTTAACTTTAAAATGGATTGATAAATTTATTTGACATTTGGCAGGTAGTTTTTAAATGTAAAAGGGCATATTTTGAAAGAAATTGTAGTTTGTGCAACTAGTGTGGATATGATGGCCATATCACACGAGGACGAAGATGAAGCACGACGCCGTAGGCGGAGTGCTCAATCGTTCAAGTGCGATATGGACAATCCACACGAGTCGAGCAGCATATTTTTTCTACGACCCACTTAGGAAAAAATCTAGAAAATAAAAATTTCTATAAACTGTAATATAACTTCAAATTAAAAATTTAACAATTCAATTTTATGTTTCCACTAATTTTGTGGTAAACGAATGTCCAATTTGTATAATGCTACGGTTTCCTTTTTTAAATCTACGATGCTGTTATAAGTAGATGTTGCCAGTCGGACTCCCTCATGGAGGGTACCGTACCATTATCTATAACAATGAATATTCTGCTAAATATTTCAAACGTCTACCTGTTGTCGTTATTAATATCAAGCAGAATGATTATTTAAAAATAAAATTAACAATAAAAAAAATTCCTCGCGGGGAATCGAACCCGGGTCTACCGCGTGAGAGTCTGGTGTGCTTACTACTCAACCACCAAAGAATATGCAAATTGTTTATCTATAACGTCAGATGTATTACATAACTTTTGCTTAAAAGGAACTAAAGTTCCTACCGTGTGTCCCGCGACACGTTCTACCTTTTTTCCCCAAACTTCTCCCAGTATCAGTGCCCCTACCATTTCAATCGGGTTTAATTTGCAATGATATGATTTAATACACAGAGCTCTTGGCCTTTCCAAACCTTTTTCTATAATTTTGTTAAGCTTATGGTTATGAGAGACCAATAAAAGACGAGAGCTTATTTTCCCGACATATTCCACCCACCACGTCAAATTTAGTAGTTGAGGTGCGCATGCGTCCAAGCAGTCTTTAACCTATTCAATGTGACTGAATGTGAGCTGATTAGCGCAGTTGGTAGGGTATTGAGCTTACAACTCAGAGGTCGTAGGTTCGAAACCCGTTTAGGTGCTGGTTTTTTTTTGTTTTTTTTTGTTTTTTTTTAGTTTTTTACTTCTCATTTTCTGATATTTCTATACATAGTTACACTTTGATCAACCTGGTTGAGCCTGGGTTTTCTTGTTTTTTTTTAGTTTTCTATTTCTTATTTTCTGATATTTACATATTTATTTAAATATTGTTATGTCACTACTAAATTTGGAAACGTTGGAATATGTCGGGAAAATAAGCTCTCGTCAACGAAAACTTGTATTAGCTTAGGTAAATTCATGAAAATTTTAGGAAATATTCTGTAATAATATTTAAAATGACCGTACTAAGATTTGGATTAAAAATTAGTTCATATTACTCTCTCGTATAAAAAAATATACTATAGTCTCCGGTGGGGAAAGATTATATTGGTACACACTGTATTTCCTTTTTTAAGTTTTCATACAATAGCATTTTAAAACAGATTCATCTAGGACAAAGTAGCATAATTAATTTAACCCTATATATATATATATATTTCTGTTTGCGATTTTCTACTCACATTTCAATGGCTTTCTTTATTTTAGGGAAAGAAACCTATCAAACGACGAAGTGTTATGTGCGTGGATGATAAAGAGATGGCGCTACCAGACAAATTCTGTGAAAAAAGAAGTAAACCGTATGAATATAAACCGTGTACATCCTTACCGGTTTGTGAAGATATGTAATTTAAATTTAAGTTTAGTACTAAATATATTTTTAAATACTTGCTATTACGTGTTTTATTTGTCAAAAAAAAAATGTGAACTGATTTTTATTTTATTTATTTCATTTTACAGAAAATGTTTATTGCTCGTGTTTAAATTATTGTTCAAATTACTTTGCAGTGCTTTAGTTAGATGCAAGCTAAAAACAAGCCAGTCCATTATTCAAGTGAATCACTAGTGTTGTACCCGCAGTACAAAAGTTACAAAGGAATATGCTCCTTTCAGTATCTGAAAATTAAAAAACCAATTATTCAAAAAATTAATTCATAATACCTAGTAGGTACGTTTATACCAAACTGGAAAAACACTTCGACGTGGATGATACAATAATCCTTTAATTATTATATAAAAGTAATACATACACCAATATATATTTTCCAAGACATTATAGTCAAGTTGCCTATATGCAGTCCCGTTTCTCTGTTACATCGTATCAGAAAAATGCTTAATATTTTTTTTAACTCCAGTGATCTATCACACCAATTGATACCATAGACATGTATTCCTGTGTTATAACTCTAAAAACAGTCAATATAGAAGCTCAGTTTAAGGTAAGTGTGACCAACAAAAATTGGTTTTTATGACAAGAATGATAGTTAATGTGGACCATTCAAATCATGAGATCTTTGCAGGTTTCTTATGATTGCGAACATCTACATGAACTCCTTTATTTAAAATTGACAACATATTTGGAAGTTTTCAAACTAAAGAAAATAGCATGAGATACTGGATTTTTCTTAACTTGAAATGACAATATGCTTTCTAATTGAATCATTAATATAACAATTATTTACCGAGACCAGACTTTTGTCTCCTCTCGCAGATGAAATCAAATCCTGTATCAAATTTAGTCTCGCAGTTTGCAGTGACATCTTGTCTCGTCTCGCGTCTTATTATGCACGATCTCGCGATCCAGTAGAGTAAGGTGTATTCAACTACTAATGTGAATCACCCTTTTCAAAGGATATCGTCATGCATTTATTTGAAAGTATTTCCAAATTATAGGTACAGAATAATAGTACATTGTTTACCGGGTAGGAAAAGCTTAACATTCCTGGAC
>CAJUYG010000093.1:47606-144463 GCA_910591675.1 Galerucella calmariensis | reverse complement strand
TATATCAATATGCTTGAAAAACTGCTCCCAATTTTGTTTATCTCTGTAATAATATCTTGTGAAAATACGTCACGAGTAATAGATGAAGACAAGTTTTTAAAAATCGAATTCCGTCGAAAACTACCCGGTGGTGGAAACTATACCGTTCTCGACAAAGCTCAACTTACTGCGAGTTTAAGATCGTCTCGATGGAACGGCGAAGTGCCATATGAACTTGATTATATAGAAAATAACAATACGATCAAATTAGGAATGGATATATACCATAAATACACTTGCATACGGTAAATTCATAATTTTTCTACACAAAATTTTTAGTTGTGATACTTTTTCCTTTATTTTAAATATGTCAAAGATCATACTTTAATACTATTAGTATAACGCCCCACAAAGTTTCTGAAAAATACTTTTCCAAGAATAGAGACCATTCACTAAGAATGTGATGCCTTTTGGCCCAATATAATAATATAATATAAATATTTAAAATAAAAATAGGGTAAACAGGTAACAGGTAAATAAATATTTACGAAATAGTCCATCAAATAAAATCTACATCTTTTCTATCCTTTTGTTGCATTTTTTAATTTTTTGAAAATATAAAATGAATATATTTTGATATAACACATTTTTTAAAGTAGTGTCACAAAACAACTATCAAACCACCCGGGTTTGATATAAGAAAAATATATCAGATAAAATTCTTTCATCTACAAATGACTTAAAACTGTTGCCGTCACCTTCATCGTCATCTTTATGTGACCTGCAAACCGATGCCATCCTCATCGACCTCATCTACTTACCAAGTAACAACAAATAACTCCACTGGACCGGCAATTTTAAGTACCTAATTTACAGAACGCAACAAATTGTGTTTTCAATATTAATATTTATAATAATTAATAGTTTTTGGTTAAAGTCTTGTATATGTATATTGAAGTAAAATGGTTTTTGAAAAATGGGTTAGTATACTTTTTGTATATACGGTCGTAGAAAAAATAATGTTCCTAACTCATGCGTAAATTGTCTTTCCCGCCCTTGACCGCTTGCCCGAACTCCGCTCCACGTCGTTCGGGTCAACTGCAGTCGCACTTGTTAGGAAAATAACTATTTCAGACTTTGTATGGCGTTATAATGTTATAAAACTATTATCTATTGATAACAGGCTTTACCAAAATCACAATCTTCTCTGGAAACTGTAATTAAATAAATAACTTTTTTTCTAGTTTCAAACCGAAGACTGATTTGGATTTGGATTATTTATATATCAGTGGCAACACTAGTTATTGTGTTACCACTACTTTTGAAAATTCAACTACAATAATTGAACTAGGTCCTAATTGTTTACGTCTCCCAGGTGTAACTATACATGAATTAATGCACGCGTTTGGGTTCCAGCACGAGCATACAAGACCCGACAGAGACGAATATGTAATTATACATAAAGAAAATATAGAAAAAAGTAATAACACTAGATTTTATTCTATATATGCACATATGTTGCTACTTTCATCAACTTAAGACAAGTTTAACTCTGTCCATAACTTTAATTCAAAACTTTTTTTCGTGTCTATGAAGACACAACTCCCGGAGTTGATCGTATTTAATGTTAAACGATGAAAACTAGCTTATTTTAGTTTTTTTTTATAAGATATTAATGAAATTTTACAGGTTTCTTATCACAGTTCGAAAAATTCACTGAATACAACACCTATGGTGTACCATACGATTTCAACTCTGTTCTCCATTATAATGAAATGGCTTTTACAAAAAATAACAACATTACCATCGAAATTAAGGTAAGAAAATTTGAAAACTATTATTATAATTTTTTTTCACTCCACGATTTTCTAATTAGAAAAACATTCTTATATCAGTCACATTTTCCATATATTCAGTTTTAATATTAGCCTAGTCAAAGTACACATAAAACCTCACAAAAAAATACAAAAAACATGAAAGTTCAAAATTGAGTATTTAAAAGGGTTGTGCTCATCATGGGAAAAACTTGACGATGCTAGGCATGCAATTTTCCGGAAAATCGTCGAGTAAATTTGATTTGTTTGGGTTTTTCACTCTAATTGTTTAAATAATGAAAATACAGAAAAATGTTTGAATCAAAAATTGTACTTGATACATTTATCTGAAAAGTTCTTCTGTAAATTGAGAAGTTTACGTTTATTTATAAAAAACTAGAGATAAAAAGTCAAAAAACAATTATAATTTATTTAGTTAATACTTATCCCAGCGATAATCCTTCTAGATTCAGCATTGCAAATGAGCATAAAACATTATCATTATAAAAGCAAAGTCATCAATATTTCGAATTTTAAACAAATGCTTCTTAAAAATCTGGTTTTTTGCATGCTTAATTTTACTTGTTTTTTTAAGACTTCATTCAAATTAAATACTCTATTTCGAATTTTCAAGTTTTTGGTATTTTTTGCGGCATTTTACGGATATTTTGTGTACTTTGACTATGCTATATCTCAATCATGGTAGTGGGAATAGCCAGATGATTTAAAAGTATTCAACGCAATTTCAATTATTTGTGTTCTTCAACCACTTTATCCACCCGTCTTAGAATGTTGCTAAGGAACCAATTATACTTTTTGTTAAATACATAATTTTAGCCGGAATACAAACAATTAGCTACCAAAATGGGACAAAGACTCGGATTCAGTAAAGGGGACATAACAAAAATCAATCAAAGGTTTTCTTGTTCAGAAAAAACCGATGAGCTCAACCTTCAGCACGACTACCTGTATGCCGAAGAACCAATCAAAATATCTAGTGATGATGAAAATCAAAATTAACAATCATGTGTCATAAATGTATTGTTGAACATTAAGCAATAAATATTTTTTCACTTACCTTAAAATTGGTAATTTTGATATCCAACGTTCCTGTATTAGCCAATTCGCAGGAAATATTGTTATCGTTCAGTGCCTCTTTTAAACACTTCAATACGGTAATCCAAGACGAAAACAACAAAACTTTAACATCTGGAGTTTCTTTTTTCAAATCTAATAGCACTTTTATAACACCCTCTATTTTTGTGGAATAGTTGCCTTTGATTTCCTTACAATCATCATCTGATACAGTATTTCCGGCTTTTATATAAGAAATCTCCTGATATTTCTGTTTATTTCTGCATACTGAACACTGAATGTGATCGCCAGCGGTCTGAAATAATATATGAAAAAAAATTCGTTTTCTAAAAGATATACAGGGTGATTCATTAAGAATGTCCAATCTCTGAACTGTAGATTCTAGACCTCAAAATATGATGATTCTGCTCAACATGCCTCATGCAAATATTGCTAGTTTCCGAGATACGGGGTGTTCAAAGTTTAAATTTAAATTTTGATTTTCGCAATAATTTTTTATGTTTTCACAATTTCTCTTTGAAAATTGACAATTTTACGTTTTTTGACATAAGGAATCATAATTTGCACTCTAATTTAACATTGCTAATAGAGCACGCTAGTTACACTTTGTTGTGTTAATTAGATCAAAGTAAACGTTTTTTAGGCTAAACTTACAACTAAAATAATAAAAAATATTAAAAAGCGTTAAATGCTACAAAAAGAGTTACTCTTCTTTGATTCGTGTAACTCAATTGGTTATCGAGTTATTCGCTTCTAAAAATTTCAATAAATTTTAATTTTTTCATAAAAAATTTTATTATTCCTTAAATATGTAACAATAACAAATTTGTAAGCAAAAATAAAAAACGTAAAATTGCCAATTTTTAAAGAGAAATTGTGAAAACAAAAAATTATTGCGAAAATCAAAATTTAAACTATGAACACCCCGTATCTCGGAAACTAGCAATATTTGCATAAGGCATGTTGAGCAGAATCAATATATCTAAGAGTTCATCCATATCTCAAATGTGGTTTTTTGAAACAAACGAGGTTCAATAAAACACTAAGTCCAAACCACAATCTTTTAATATTATCCGAACAAAGAAGGACAAGTAACTTGCTACTAGTTTCGGTAAATCATTACCATCATCAGGCTATAAAAAGAAGAAAGATAACAGGTACAATCCAGAAAAATAAGATCTTATCGAAGACATGTTAAATCTCATACAGAATACTACTAAGTAATGTAATACAAAGTTCATAGTTAATAAAATCAAATTGAGAATACAAGATAACTCAAATTACATTTAAATATCAAAAATGATAAAAAGTTTTTGCCTTGAAAAAGATATGAAAATACAAGTGATTATAAATTATGATAAGTTAACAATATTGATAAGATAAAAGGCAAAAACTTTTTATCATTTTTGATATTTAAATGTAATTTGAGTTATCTTGTATTCTCAATTTGATTTTATTAACTATGAACTTTGTATTACATTACTTAGTAGTATTCTGTATGAGATTTAACATGTCTTCGATAAGATCTTATTTTTCTGGATTGTACCTGTTATCTTTCTTCTTTTTATAGCCTGATGATGGTAATGATTTACCGAAACTAGTAGCAAGTTAGTTGTCCTTCTTTGTTCGGACAATATTAAAAGATTGTGGTTTGGACTTAGTGTTTTATTGAACCTCGTTAGAATCACCCTGTATATTCCGAAGACCAAAAAAAAAAAAAAAAAAAGGATTTGAAGAAGAAGGAAGATATTAAAAACCCACCTGTTCCAGAAGAACCTGAATACATTCTAAACAGTAACTATGACCACAAAGTAAAATGCTCCAATGTTGTTCAAGGGTATTTTTACAAATAGGACAAGGATCTGGACTTTGTCCTTCGTACTGTTGTCTTCTTAACGTTTCTAAATAACTTTGAGTACCTAGTAACTTTTCTAGTTTTGTCGTGCTTTGTCTAACTTCATTTTCTAATAAAGACATTTGATAATCCAACTGAAATACGGAAATTTTAACATTTTGAACACTTTAATTATAGAGATTAAGAAATAAATCTAATTTTTAATTTTCCATACTGTATATTTTGGCGGATATTGCATTTTCTTTTTAAAGTATTTTTAATTATGCCTTTTGTCAAGAAGTGAAACTTACTTCGTGGACGCTCAACAAATTTATAGTTTCGTGTTTATTTTCTAGATCGTAAGTTAAATTTTTCAACGTTTTATCAGTTTTTAATACTTCCGAGTCAGTTTTCAATTGCAATCTAACTTTGCATATATCCAATTCGTCGCTAGCACAAACCTGCTGATCGAGAAACGTCCAAAGTCTTCGCAACTCCTAAAAGTAATATTCATTACGATTTTAAATCAATAAAGAATATTTTCAAAATGAAACGTTACCTTAAATTCCTTTTTTAAATTTTCTATTATGTTGATATGAAGTTCCCCATCTTTTACATACTCGGTCTTGGCATGTTTTATTCTTAGGACAGTTTGTAAGGCTGAAACCAAATTAGACATACAGACCCTGTTTACACTAGAAGTACACTAACACTTTGCACCATCTTACGCCCGTTTCGATAACCAACTTAACTTCTTCAGAGACTGAAACGCGCATAAGATACTGTAATGTAAACAGCGTCCAGTGTCAACTATCGCCAACGGTTTCAGAATTCCCAATTTGACCCACAACTGAGGTATTGAAAGAGAAAGTTAGGTGAATATTCCAAGCCAATATTTACAGATTGTTCATTCAGTACCCTAAAGTTTACTTTTTATTGGACACTAGACAACTTGGGGACCGAAATTGACATCAAATAAGGTTCAATTTGAAATTATTTCAACATATATTATTATATTTTTGTCAAAATTGGGTTTCCTCAACCCTTGCTTACTAAACACTTTTGGAATGGAACAATAAACGGATATGTTACATTAAAATAATGGAAAATGGAATGTATGAAATATTATAAGATCTCAGAAATGTACCTGTAGCTTGGCAACGCTGCTTAGGACTAGGGTAGGTAGGGTAGAGTAGAGAGTACTTTTAAAGAGGAATTTCAAGATTCAAAAAGAACCATACTCTTCCATTTAAAATAACATTGCCTTTGTTTAAGAAATTGTTTATAAACGCTCAGTAAATATAAAAATGATTTCAAATTAAACCCTAATTAATGCAATTTTCGGTTCCCCAACTTGTTTTAATGACAAATCAAAAATGGACTCATAAGCAAAGATTACAGAATAAAAATATAAGATGTTTCACTCGTTCGAATTTATCGCGTAAAGCACCGATGCCGCTGGTGACTGTCTGGTGACTTGGATGGTACAGTACGTCGCTACGTCCTTACTTGCATTTAATTTGGCATATTATACGGGACGTCGAGCGTTGTTATTTTAGAGCGGTGTTTATTGGTTGTTCGTGTTTTATATTTATGATGTATAGATTTTTTAAATGTATTAATTAATTGTTGAAATGAGCAAAAAGTCGTATTAATATTTTTCTCTTAAATAGCAAAGCTTAAACACTAAATATTTTGTAATATTTGTTAATACAAAATTACGGATTTATTTTTATAATAAGAATATTAACAAGTACATTAAGCAAGAAAACACAAAAATTCAATTCTATAGCTAACCAAAGGGGAATTGTTCAGTTCCTTTTGAACGAATTTCCTAAATTTTCTTTCCATCATCCATGTAATCAATTTCCTTTCAAATATTATGCAAGTCTCTATACCAGAGTCCGTATATATTTCACTCTCAATTGTATATTGAAAGATTTGAAAAACAATAGATTAAATTTAACACATAAACTAAACTTCAAACTTAGTATTTTACAACATTTATAAAATTTTTTATTAAAGGTATCCTGCAGCTGCTTCTCTTTCTACTGTTTTAATCTTGTCAATCCAAAAAATAAGCGTTATTTAAAGATCAAAATTTAAGATTTAGTGGCCCTATTATTCTGGTGGCTAATGAGTATATTTAATTGAATTTTTGATAAATATCTGCTAGATTATCAATAAGTATCACAAAATGACTAATATGCTGGATAAAAACTGTGAATTGATTCATTTTAAAAATTCAAGTTTATTTTTCACTTACCTTTTCAAATTTTTATCCTGAACATTTTTCGAAATAATCAACATTCAAAAATAAACATTTGTGATAAAGAATCCTATTAATTTAAATATATATTTCTCTAATTACCCCTGTATAGCTTAAAATTAACAGATTTCGAACTTCTCTGGTATCTACCGGTCTGACAACAATAGCGAGTCGTAAACATAATTTATAAGAGCGGCGTCCGTTTGGGACAGCAACTTGAATCAAACCGCCCTGGAGTGAAACATCTTATATTTTTATTCTGTAATCTTTGTCATAAGGGAGGAAAGGTGGACTATTTTTATACCGTCCGTTTCAAGATATTTTGATATTACTAGAAAAGAAAGTGGGCTGCTGTATGATTATAATATTGATGGACTTCCTCTCATTAAATACGAAATTATTAAAATTGTAAATTTTGAACTATTGGCCGATTTGACGTGGAATAGCGCGTTTGTAAACAATATTTAGTAAATGTTATACACACTTTTAAAAACTATCTCTTGCTGCGTACATTTCCAACTTCCTTTCAAAGACATTTCCTCGAATGTTTTCTCCCTTTTAGTCATGCTGAATAATTTTCCTTCATATTTCTTCAAATTATCGTTAGCTACGCATACCGAACATTTTGCAGACTGTCTGCCTTTTTTCTGTGGTCTTAAATGGCAGTTCATAGCTTCAGTTACAAGGTGTTTTTTAATTACTATTTTATGAAAACTTTCAGTGTTGTTATCATACAAAAGTTCAACGGCTTCAAACAGTTTTGATCTCAAATCTAAAATTTCTTCATCCCAGACACACATTAGATGAAGTAAAGTCCTTTCACTGACAGTCCTGGATAAGAATAATAATTTTCACAATTATAACCAAAAAATTTGTTAGAAATGTGTACGGCTAACCTTAAATTATTCTGAATTCCAGCGTTTTCACAAGCTGTTTGTATTCTATTAATCAGGTCGTTATAATGACCGTTTAATAAAACCCAATCCAAACCATCCGAATACCATTGTCCTTCTTTTAGAGAAAATTGGTTTTGCATATTTTCTACTTCCAACATAATACTACTGAAGCTCTCAAATGCACTAGTAGACTGAAAAGTGACATAAGAATGACTCTGTACATCCAGAAATTTTAGTATACTTACATCAACGATAAATTTTTCCATATATTTCCTTTCCAAATCCAAACAATTACTTTTCAAGTTCTCATCTCTCAAAGTTGGTTGTTCAGGTGGATGAATACTTATTACTTCAGCTAAATTATACAGGGTATGTATAATTTGAGGTTTGTCGATTGTTAATTTCGCTTCGCATTTTTCGCCAGAGAACCTGGCTACCAGTTGAAGAACATGCCTGTAATTGTTAATAGCTTCTTGAAAAGAATTTTCAAGGATATGAATGGCAGCTATACCTGAAATCATATATTGCTTGACCGAGCTGAACTTATCTATTGTAACCTGTCAACAAATCACAGCTAAGTACTGTCATTAGTAGTGTGTGATAAAAGATTAATCACAACTGTGAAAAGGCTTACCGTTATATGATGAAATGATCAACCTTAGACAATCTTCACTGTCGTTCGTATTTTTTGAAATCAACGCATCTAAAAGGTCTTTCATCGATGTAACTTGTTTTTTTGTTGCTAAATATTTCCCTCGTACTGTATTTGGATGTGTACAAGCATGTCTCAATGTTAATAAAGGTGCCAGTAACTAGAAACAAAGTATTATTATATGCAGCAAGTTTTTGGAATCCAGAAATAGTATATTACACACCGAGGTGGGAAGAGTTTCATTACTGTCGAGAGATTAGTTAGCTATTATCTCGAGACTGGAATGAAACTTCCTACCGAGGTTTGTATACTGTTTCAATTATCATCATCAGAGCTGGGATGACTACAGGAAAAAAGTAATCGACTACTGATTACGACTACATTGCTAGAAAAGTAATCGACTACTGATTACAATTACATTGTGAAAAAAGTAATCGACTACTGATTACAATTGTAGTCATAAAATATGACTACAAGTGCGATTACAATTTTAAATTTATAAGTTTTTAACAGTTACACACTCTACATCAGCCTCATTATCAGCCTACCTCATTAAACATATGTAACGCAATTTAAAATTATCTTAAAGTCGACTAATTAGACCAATTTCACAAAAGAAATATTAATTGATTTCTTATTCAAATAATAATAAAATTACTTCTTAATAGGAAAAAAACTAAAAATGAACTTATTTTTTTCTTCTAACATCAACGAACCATAATTGGATGATAATACAAAAAATATCTTAAAAAGTACAAAGGTACAATTCTTATTCAAAATATTCACGAGAATTAGCCTTCATGAGAACTATTTTTTCAAAATGTCCATCGTTTAACGCATTAATTATATGAACACATATCAATAGGCGCGAAACAAGAATAGTCCTGTTCTGACAAGTTGAGCTGTACTCACAAACTGCGACTGCAAGTTACTTGTGAAGGAGACGTAATCATAGAATGGTAATCATGACTACTTTTCAACAGTAATCATTGAAATTATTACAAAATGACTCTTTACTTCTAAAAAAAGTAACCGACTACGACTACAAACAATTGTAATTGATTACTTCTCAGCATAGATAATATAGATCATAATCCCGATCAAAATTAATAAATCTTTGTTTCGTTCTGAGCACACCTAAAATATTACATTTGACAATTACTGTCACCAATATAAATAAATGTCAGATAAAGTCGGATGGATATCAAGTTCGTAAATAATAAATTAAGAAAAATGTCATGCGATGAAGAATTGATGGATTGTACCAGATTGTACCCCTCCAGAAATAGCTTTTATAATATTTATCAATGTCGTTAGTAATGAAAGTATTACATATATGATTGTGAATAAAATATATTTTTATCTACTGTTTACTTAGTTACTTTACCTTTTTTAAAGTGCTTTTATCCAAACTTTCAAGATGTACGGATAAATCATATTTTCTAACTTTAGACAAGAAATCGTTACAGATCAACTCGTGTTCTCTTTTATAAAAAAACTTTTCAACAGCCGAAAATTCCAACAAATGTTCCAGGTATGTTTGTTGAGGAATATTAATCTGCAATGAAATTTAAATTAAAATAAGGTGTAATTAAAAAATACAAATAATTTCAGTTAAAAAATGAAAGTTAGACTAACTTGATGTGTTACATCTTTTTTGGCAGTTCTCCAAAGTACATCCGACAAAAAATTGAGTAATGGTTGTTCATTTCCTGACAAATAAGGTTCATACAAGATCTTATTCCAAGCAACTATATCAGTATAAGGATTTATTTGAAGATAATCTATTAATCCGTGAAGATCTAAAAGCAAAATAAAAATTGATTACAGTACCTGATTTATCACCAAACTCGAGTCTCAGTTAAATTTTCCGACAACACTGTCAAACTTGATGAAATGTACCTGAAATATTTTTGGATATGGGGGTTCCAGTAACTGCCCACCTATAAACAGCATCAATTTTCCTAGCCATTGCAGAGACCATGCGCCCTGGCGTTTCTACAGTTTGTGCTTCATCAAGACACAATCTCCACCATTTTAATCTCGTTAAAGGACTTCCAGGAGCTGAATATTTTCTTGCTTTCCTCAAGTTGAACTCCTAAAAATTAATTTTAAATATTCATGCATATTTATATCAATTCTAATATTCTTACTTGTCCATTTTCAGTTATTCGAAGTTCATTCTGTAAGACATTGTAGGTAGTTAACACAATATCATACTCTTTCAACTTTGTAGGATACACAGGAGTAGCACTGAATCCTTGGTACTGCAGCACCTTAAAGTTCCCCATGACATGTCTGCATATTTCTTTCTGCCACTGAGTTTTTAAAGCTGTAGGAGTCACTATAAGTGTTGCCTTTGAATGTATAAGAGGTTCGTTCATCCAACACTGGGGACAAATATACTTTCCTAGAGATTTCTCATATCCTAAACATTTCAAATGTTGATATTTGATACAATTAAAACACTTGATAATATCTTCTTCAGAAGTACTTCCACAAATGCATTGAACAGATTTTCTGTTAGGATCTTCATATGATTCTGGTCGCACTGTACTGATTTCTGATAAAATATTTTTGTACCACATATCAAGGGCTAAGAATGTTGCACTTTTTTTACTTTCAGGCTGCACAAAATCTTTTGGTATTTTTAGTATTTTGGGTTTGTCAACGTAATCTGCTTTTTTAGTATCAATAACTATTTTCCGCTTTTTTCTTTGGAATTCTACTACAGGTATAACTGATTCTTCAGGTTCTTGTTGATCTTTTTCTTTCAATCTTTTTATTAAAGGAGTATTTTCAGAGCCTGAATCATCATCGGAATCAATCACACAGTTTCGTTTTTTTGGTGTTTTTTTTATTAATGGCATATCATCTGAATCATAATTATGTTGTTCTTCCACTGTTTCTTCACATTTTGGATTGAGTAATACACAAGCTAAAACTTCAACTGTTTTTCCTAGACCCATTTCATCAGCTAAAATTCCTCCTCTACTGGTTGGAGAAATAACAGGTTTTTCAGAAGTAACATATCCTGTATATTTATCGAAATAAATTTCCAAACCAGACTCTAGTATAACAGGAATATAGAGTGGATGTAATTCATCTAAAAAATTAGACTTAATCACACAAATGCAAAGAAGTATCTAGCCAGATATTTAATATCATGTAACACTACCTATCAAGCTGTGTCAATTCTGGACAATGGCTGATTATGTCAACCAAAGTCACAAGACCAAATGAAACAACATTTAATTAATTAATTATGTTGGACCAAGTGTTGGACAGATAGCTAGGCAGCACTAAAGACACTTGATTTCATAGAAGTCAATTCTAAGCTAGATGGGATTGTGTGTGCTCCAAATATACTGGAAGACCATAAACAAATTATGGTAGCCAGAAAACCAGGGCACAAAAACAATAAGAGCAATGATAAATTCGATAAAATGGCCAAACTAGGCTTGTCAATGCTATTAGTTGGAGGAGAACCTATCTGTGAACAAATTCACAAGGGCAAAAACAAGAACCAGATCATATTTCAAGAGCAGAGTTCATGAGTACACAGGAATACTGTCAAAACTGTGGTGAGCTTATGGAATTGACAAAGCCCTTTTGCAGATTCTGCCAATTAGAAGGAGAAACAACAGCACAACGCATTGGGACAAGTAACCTAGATACAGAGAACCACAAAAGATGTGAAAAGATGAAGCTCTTAACTAGCTCAAGCTCTAATTTAATAACTACCTGTAACTAAAGCACCTATTCTTTCCCTTTGCAGCATCCACCTTACAGAATCAACCTGATATGGTCTTAGTTTGGGCTTCAACTGTGGATGTTGTACATCTGCTGTAACTTGGTGTTTTTTGTTAGATTTTCGGTTTTCAATTAACTTAGAATATAGGATTGTGATTTTGTTAGTGCCATGAAATTTGTTGGGCTCTTCATAATTGTTAACTGAAATGATAAAATATTTAGACCAACATATTTTGCAGTAAATGCTAAACAAACCTTCAGCTGAATATTGTTCACCATAAAGCATCAGGAATAGATTCTTCAAGCAATTACCTAGCTTGGGGAAAAACTTATCTAATGGTAAAGTTCTAAAATATACTTTCAACCAAACATTTCCATTTCGAGGTATAAATTCAAAGAAAAATGATTTACCATATGAGATCAATTCTAAAATAAAATGTTAGGTAGACTTTTGATGTTTAATTAAATTATAATTACCTTTCAAAAATACTGTATCATTACAACTTTTAATGATTACTGAGGTAGTACCACACAGTAATATAATGTTATCATAGGATTGAGAACTTTCAGAATAATTTCCGGCAAAGTTGAATGAGATCTTCAACGCTTTGTATTCATCAGGGAATATATTATTCGTTTGCCCAATTAACAATTCTCCTAAATAAAATTGGTTACATGAATCAGTAGGTGGCAAAACGTTGTAGGTTTTTTCAGTTTTTGTAGTATTTCTAGATTTTCGTTTCGTTATTACAGGAATATAATCAATGTATCTTTGATCAACTTCTACATCATACTTTTTGGGAGTTTTTTTATGTCTTCCCATTTTGATCGATTCAGTTTATTATTTAAACTATATTAATAAACACCAATCTTTCCATAGCAAGTGTTTTGTACTATGGTACTAATACAGAATACTCCTAAAATGCTCAAACTCAAAAAATGCCCATAATGGTCTCCATTGTTTTGTTTGACTTTTCCATTAACCCCACTTTAAATTACTCTTCTTCTTTTTCGTTTTTTGGGACCATCCAACATTCCGAAGGATAACTTATCCCTCATATACAGGGGAGGTACGCTAGTCTGGCTCTACACAATCTAATATCTCAAACTCCAAATGGGATCACTTGAACAAAAACCATTTCATATTAAACAACTTTGGTAATCTAATCAGCACCTTCCTAGGCTTAAATTATTCTACAGTGTCTGGTTCTGGTCAACACTATGAATACATAATACATTAATACCTAAAAATTATGTAAGTACATCCAAAATTTAATAGTGCTGCCAAAATTCTGATCGTAAACTTTCAGAAATAAATGCCTAGCCAGTCAATTTAAAATCTCTGCGATTGTTTAGAAACAATAATTTCTGATTGATAAAGAGTACCTACCTAAATGAAAAATGAAACTTTAGTACCTAGGTATGACTTGAAATAAAAGACATATGTATCTATTCGTGATTGAAAATGTAATTTTAAACATTACAAAATTGTCTGTATAGGTACCCATTCAAAATAAGTTCGGAAGTATTTTTAATATGGAAAACATGTATAACAAACTTTGGATGGAATTATATTTCTTTTTAGTTGAATTGTTACACCCATCAGCGTCATCACAGCTTTGAACGCATCCCCGTACATATCTGCAAATGTTGTAAGAGTATTATTATTACTTAAGTGTATTTTGCCAAATGTATAGGTACGAAGCTTTGTGGGTATTAAATCAAACTTCTATAATATACATAATAAAATTACGAGAAGCGGTTTCTGTGTATATTTCTTATAATAAAATATATATAAATATATAAATAGGTATAACTTTTGTCTCTAAGCAGATAAAATCAGTAACGGCTGTAGGCCAAACATTTTCTCGTTATAAAGGCTCATCACTTACCTGTTTTCATAATAAAAACTACCACAGTGAGACATTCTTACTATTTCTGTATCTGTTGTCAATGTACCACTATCTAAAGCACATCCCCTTATTATAATAGAGTCTTCAGTATCATCTACAACCAAAAATAAGCATTGTTACAAATTCGTGTTAGTTAAAATATATATTTTTTCAGGAACGCATTTTAGTTCAAAATGTTCTACTTTTCGCCTAGTGTATTAACCATAATATAATTATTTTTTGCATCATGTAGTTCCTAACACATGGGGAAAGCATCTTTTCCGCACTTGAACGCTTTCCCAACAACAGCGGTTGCGTGTGGAAAAATATCACTTTTGGTAATAGCTATAGTTTTTTGGCAATAGATGGAAAATTATTATTTGAACATTTTCGAAGTTGTTTTGAATTAAATTTGTCTTAAAAAATATATTGTAATTTCTAGGCAACTTACATTACAGTAAAGTATGCAAACAGTATTACCTACTTTATAATATAATAGTTATAAATATAATACTACCTCTAACCTATAACAATATAGGAATTAAATCCTGATACAAAATATATGTAAAGTCTTACCAAACACTCCAGCAATTTTCACACAGGATGTTGCAGGAAATACTCCATCTCTCCCTTTCTTACCTCCCATGCAAGGTGATTGATAAATATCATTGGTAAAATTGTGATGAAAAGGGTCTTCACATGGTATAAAATCGTTATTGATTGATATGCATTTGAAACAGTCAATAGAATAAACTTAAAATAGACAAAAGTTATAATTCGCAAATAATTTTACTTGACTACTCACCAAAATTGAGATAGTTATGTAGAAAATTAAAAAGTAGAAATAACTTGAACATGGTAAATAAACTTATCCAAAGACGTGCAGTATTAATTTGATGTTGTTAGCAACCACATAGTATGTAGGTTATAGCATTAAAGAAATAATCAATATTTTTTAAGAAAACTGGAACAGGAGTTAATGTTCTAAATAGTCCAGATAACAGAATAGTCCTGCTTGTATGTCGAAAAAGAAGAGGCCAGAATAAATGGTTAAGAAGAAGAAGTTAACCTACTAAGTTATACTTATGGTTACAAAATCTGTTTTAATTTTAAAGACATTAAACTATTGAAAATGAGTTTATTAAGAGAAGTAATATTCAATAATAAACTCTTACCACAGAAATAACTGATTTTGTTCCAGGTTTTGCTACGAAATATAAAGCTTCAAAACAATATAGCTCGTTCTATACAGACAAGTACCGTTTGTCTTAAAACTCAATCTGGAAAATACAAGATTACTGCAAAAAAGGATTTACCTCTCACATATGAAATGGCGAACCCTCCATTTCAAATAGCTCATAGAAAATCATGGAATTCATGGAATACCTGTTAGTCAAAATGTATTTCTTTGGTAGTTAACTCTGGCAATAGGCTAATATAAAAACATTTAAATATTTATTTAGCAATAATAAAATACCTCTACAAAAATCGGGGTTAATTGATAACAACAGAACTTTCTCGTATTTTGTCCCAATTTTTTCAGAAAACTGTTTAAAATGTCTAGGAAATCATTTTCAGGTAGTGTCAACAAGGTCAAAATTTAGTGATTCTGAAGCTATTCAAAATAATTATGTACACATTTTTTTCATGAAATCGAAAAGGTTGTGTTCTGAATAATTACCAAATCAAGCCTCATTATGAAAATTTTTCTTGAACTGTTTCTTTTACTTTTCAGCAAATGTTGATGGAGGTTTGAGACCATCAGAAACAGCAGTAGAAGACATGTTTATAAGAAAGTTTATGGTGGGCACATGGCAAGGATTATTTGCCAGTGAAGTAATTATCAAAAGACAGCATAACATTATACGTATAGCAGGAATTATAGCTAGGCACATACACCAAAGAAAAATGTACTTTTTAATTGGTTATACAGAAGAATTTTTAAGTTTTTGGTTACAGTGTCCTGTGAAATTGGAATTACAGACTATACCTGACAAGAGAGATATTGTATTCAAATACATTTGAAACCGTCAGTGTAAATTATTTTGCTAATATAGGATATATATTCTGTTTTTTTTACAATTGATTTTGAAATTATATAATTAAACTGCATTTTTGAGTCTGCAATAGTATATACCCATCATGCAATAAAGAATATTATTGCCAGGGTAAGAAAATTTTGAAATGTAAAAATAATATTCTTCAAGGTGAAGAATTGGTTGAAGGAATATGAAATATGGACATAAAGGGCGATAACAAAAACAAACCAATAATTGATAGATCTGAGATTACAAACAATACATTAATTCAAGGTAGGTTGCTAGTTAACTCCAGGTGTTTTAGTGAAGGCTGTTTATCATGATAAAAACACCAAACTAGCAGTTTTGGTGACTCTTAATACCTATGGATGTGAGATGTTTAAACTTTATTATGTTTGATTTGTACATTCCTTTAAATCCAATTCTTAATATACAAAGTATAAATAATAAATACACTAGATTGATATATTAGACTTTGTGACATTTACTTTTGTTGTTTTAAACTACCTAATTTCCAAATATCTCATGAACTGGTTACTCAGTTGTAGTATAACGTGAAATACTGAAATATGTAATGTAATAATAATAATATGACAACTTCCGGATATGTAGATCATAGAATACTACAAAAGATAGAGAGGTCAACCGATAAAATTCGATGCTGCCATCTATTGGAATGTTTTTACTCTAATAGGTATGCCACCATATTTCCTCGTTGCTTATAGTTGTAATACAGAGTGTCCAAATGAAATTATACTAGGTTATACAATGATTCATTTTATTCTAGAATTATGGAAAGATTTCACGTGGTACGCGTGGAAACTATTAATTTGTTATAACGGTTCAATTCACAAAATTTCAGGACACAAATAAAATTCAATCTTTGGAGTGAGAAGATAGAACAAAAAGACCTATTTTAGATTCAGCCTAGATATATGTTGAAAAATCAATTAGTGACTAGCTTTACGGATGAGCTTCACTTGAAGTAGCTGACGTTGGAGCTGGTATTTCTTCGATATTCATATGGACATCCTGATTATGTAGAATTTGATTAGCAAATTGCACATTATTTCGTATTTACAACCTAGCCGCACAGAGTTTTAATTAATAGTTATTTAATCAACAAGTGTGTATTAATGAGGGCCATTAACAATCGAGATAATTTAACGCACAAGCAGAGCGAGTGCGTTAATGTTCGAGCTAGTTAATTGCCCATTTAATACTCGTGTTACTTACAAAGCTTTTCCGTCGACTGTATAAGTTCTATTCGTTTCTCAATATTAAAAAAAAAATGCATTGATTTGTCATTGTCAAAAATGAATAATTTCACTGAAATGAATGTTTGGTTGCCTACACCACAGGTAACTGTTAATATAAATATAATGTATAAGATGTGCGTTGGGTTGCCTACAGAGAAATCGTTTATTTTGTCCAATTTTGAGAACGTTAATAGCATATGTTAATACACGGTCGACGGAAAAATAATTTACTGCTTCTAGTCTCAGACCGACCCTCGTAATATAAGCAAAGTTCACCTTTTAGCCTGAAGTCGCGCGAATCGATTTGTATCCAGCAACAGCTGAAACGCCTGAAACTCTAACCTACTTGAGGATCAACAATCCCACATTCTTCTAGTACTGGTAGTCGAGCAGGCCAGCATGGCACTTATTTTTTATTAAGTTCCTCACAGTCGTCCACCATATTAATGGCGAAACCAAATACATTAAAGGAGATATATATTTCACTGGGTTGCACTCGTAGATCAAATTGACTTGCGTTCCGAATCCCCCACTCGACGATTCGTATACGGTTCCCATTCAAAAAAGCGAAAGCCGTAGGAAGCGGAGTAAATACAATCAGTTTTTAAATTTTATGTGATGATATTAAATGGTAGGTGAACGCGAGTGAAAAAATCTAAGATTCAAAACGCACGTGCTTTTATATATAGGTGGAAAATATTTATTATTGTGATTTTATATTTGTGCATGGATTATTTTGTTTTTATGCAGATTCTTAATTATTAACGTGGTAGGTGGATATTTTTTAAATAACGGTGATTTATTATGTATACAATCAATTGGGGGGACGGGGACGTATAGTAGGTACAGGTTTTGGATTTCTAGAATACAATTGAAATTATTTTCGACACATGGATACCTAATAGGTATATTAAGTCGTCATGACGATATTTTTATATCTTGAAATTCGCGGCCGGTGTTCAGATGAATATCATATTAACATTAACTATATAGGTATATACCTACACCGTATACCTGATTTAGGAAAATACATCAGCAACATAAAGAGAGCACACAAATATAATCTTTTGTAGGCTACAACTTTTTGTTAGAATTTAAATTTTAAAATGTTTTTCTACCTATCGTAATTCAATAAGCATTTTTAGTTAGGATGAAAAAACATTTTCATTATATGCTGGAAAGGTTAATATAGGTACTTAGTTGATTATCAATAACTTCCATGAAACAATAATTGTTTATTGAATGTGTTAAAATGTTAATCAACATTGTTTCATTGGATACAATGTACAATGAAAAAACCTGAATAATAAAACGAAAAAATGATGTGTAATTCCAATAAACATTTATTGTTGTCATTTCATCAAATTTACAAACTAAATTAGTGTGTATAGTTGAAGTGACAATTTTATTATTGAATATCCATAGTGCCTGACCTTGATTAAAAATCTGTGATTAAAAAAAAACTGGATTGCGTATCAGTTTGTGGTTTTCATTCGATTATTCTTGATTAAAAAATATTCATCAAAATACATTCAATACAAAAACTGAAACTATACGAACATTCTAATATCCAGTAACTATAAATAATCAACATTTTATTCTAAATACCTATATTCCTACCGGTTATCTAATCTTTATTTGCAAATTATGCTCACATATTACTAAAACCACTTTACAAAATACAAAACATAATAATTATTATGTGTGATTTTAACATTATACTTCAATTAACACAAAACAATTATATTAATAGGTGCTGCACCGGTGTACCGGGTGTCCCACAATGACCCTCGGCAATTTCTCAGGATCAGGAATCGTTTATAGTAGGCACTTACAGTACATTTTTATAATAAAAAAGTTTACAGATGCCAAATGGCGCAATTAAATATTAAAAATGGAAAAAACCAAAATTTACCTAATTTGAATATGTGATAATTTACCGAGTAATTTACACATTAGAATTTTTTTATCACGTTTTTATTAACTCATCGTTATTCTTGTATTCCGTGGTGGAACTTTGAACATGATTTTAAGCTTAATTTTCGATGGGTAGATACTTGAAATTTTCAATATAACTCAGAATTGGATGACAATAAAAGAATGCTTTAGATTCGCAATTGGTCCCAGTAGGTGGCGCTGCAATGAGTATACTCTACCAAACAGCATTCATGACTTAAGTACATGGCTCCACTCTACATTGACGCACTCTGGTTCATACTGAACTTCTTTTAAACCTTTGATCCGATTTTGACGACAGTGGCCAACACCAACTTTCTTATTTTAAATGCAACTCCCTGTATATTATTTATTTTTTAGATCCTTCAGAAAATTATAGACATAATTCATATACCTATGCCATATATCCTATGCCTATCTTCAACTGTTTTCAGATTTTTTACAAAAAAAACTTAAAAAAGGAAATTATTTTATCTACGTCCATCTCCAAAATTAGTCATTCACGAACCAAAAAAAAGTCATACATTATACATACGTTGAAAAGCATGTGTAAATGAGCAACGCTTTTTATAAGGGACTTTCATTATAACACCCAAAAGAGTGCATAAATGACCAATGCTTTTTAAATGGAGTTTTCATTTCAACACTCTTTTTTAGCTACGTAATTATCTAGTTGCCTTGAATTTAGTCGTTTGTTGTATAAACTTTTGTGCTGTCAGTAAATTTGACAGAAGTGTCAGACATAGTGAAAAGTATTTTCTGTTATATTTAAAATTTTAATTACACTTATCTCAAATGGAAAAACCTCGGAAAGAATGCATTTTTTCGGATTGCACACTACCTGAAATTAGAATTCGTTGTGTAGGTACCTATATACCTTCCTTTATGTGATCTTTGATAAAGTTTTGTATGACACTTGTGCGTGAAGTAGGTACTTTTGCGCACTCGTTGCAAAAAAGGCACTCGCTACGTTCGTGTCTTGCATTTTCGAAACTTGTGCGCAAAAGTATAACTTCACGCACTTGTATCATGAATAACTATTATTTCACAAAATCGGTGCAGTACTCTTTGAGTTTATCGCGAACAGACAGACAGGAGGACTTTGTTTTATAAAAATATGTAGTGATAATAAAAAATCTCTGAATTAGGTATTACAATATCTAGACAGAAATAATAAAGGTTATATTTTCAAATAATAGTTTTCAAGTTTCTGTAGGTGTCATCATATTGTCTCATAAGTTAAACGACATTCATTTATCATTTGTAATTCTCATTATTTTATTTATTTTGCGTATAATTATAAGATAAAAGTCACGTAATTCATAGCTTTTTATATCGTGAGAAACACCAGTTGACAAAATAAGATTACTTACATTAAATTCGCGAAGCCGCTGTAATATTTCGTTATCACCTCAGCGTCAGAGTGACTAACCTATCTAAAAGTAAATATTTAAATACATATTTTTATCTTCACATTTTCGAATATTTATCAAAGTGCCGAGTTGAATCCTTTTCTAGTATAATTTTCAATATAAAATACTTAGATGAGGAATTGGATAAGAGATCAATAAAATCAAATCGACCATTAATAGGGTCTTGGAAAAGGCGCTATTATATTGTCAAATTACTATCAATACGCATAATAATGGGTTGAAAACATTTAATTCATTTGTAAAGCAATTCCTATCAAAAGACTTATGTTCAATCAGAGTTGCTTTTTCGCAAGACCAAGACCAATTTACCTCATCACTACAAACCAAGAGGCCATGGGACCGTTCGTTTATAAATAACATGTCCTCATTCAATGTCCAAATAGTTATTACTCATACCTATCCATGAAATTAATCGTAAAGAATAAGCAATATGTTATTTCCGGTACTTCAACAAATTTTAACAACTCTTAACCATTTCTAATAATAAAAAAGGAAACAGCTCATTCTCAAACCCCTATTTTAACGCCCTTCACTGTGGATGGTGAAGGAATATGTATAATAGTAGTAACCCAATTCGAAGTGTAAACGTATAAATTGTTTGGAGCAACCGAAAAATAATTTTTTATCTACAAAATATTTATAAAAATGATAAAGCAAACTTTTAATTTCGTTTGTGCTGAAATAGAATTTGAAATGTTAAATACCTATTTCAAACCGGTAGACTATATTTTATAAAATTGTTAGCGTATCGTCACTCACTATCATTAAAATTGTTTTTATATCCTTGTCGATTCCGAATCCAATCAAAAATAATAATAATTAACATTTTACAGAGTTGCGCTTTTTATCGCTATCCAGCCAGTTTTTTTCCATCCACAATAATTTTATTGGCAACATATTTTTATATACTTAGGTAAATATACATTGAATTATCGACAGTAGAAGGAGACAATATGTCAGATAAAGATTAAAAGTCAATAATTCTGTATCTGTATCTGTAGAGTAGGGAGGGTGAGTGTGTGTAGTGTATCAGGCAGTACTTAGGCCACATGTTGTCCATTGTACATTCTCTCGAGGAGTTGTCCTCCTAGGTCATCGTCCATCCTGTCCTTGCCAAGAAGGTGGATAGGTCATTAGGAGACATCTCCGCAGGTGTAGGCCAAAACTCACCGAACACACACTATCTTATTGACGATAACTCCGGACACTCGCATAAGACATGCCTGACAGTTACATCTTCCTGTTCACACATCTTGCATAGAGGTGTGTCCACTAGCCCCATAGTATGGAGGTGTTTCCTTAGTTGACAGTGGCCAGTCAGAAATCCTACTGTTAAACGTAGGTTTTTCCTGGTTATCGTCAAATATTTCTTCGGCGCCAGCTTCCCTGGGTCGCCCAGGGGGGACCCTGGCAAGACTGCATCCTTTGATTTCATCCCATCTCTTAAGGGATTGAGCATGGGTGTAACGTTTGTCTAGTTCCGCAATTATCGAAGTCGTTAGGCCGTAGGTATCACTGGGTCCTGAAATTTTTAGTCCAGTCCAGTCCAGTTCTTTTGTGGCAATTGAGATACCAGCCAGTTCTGTTTGAATCACGCTGGTATTGTTTCCCATTCCCCACTTAATCCTTAGGCTTAGTGCTCTCGAGTAAACTCCACATCCTGAGCCTTCTTTCATTTTTAAGCCATCTGTATATATGCGTATTGCATTTGCAGCATTTGGATCTGTATTCTGTTTTATTCGTATTTTGTAGGGTTTATTAAACACAAACCCGGGTCCAATTGCATCATTTGCTGCCTGCAGCCAATAATCCTGTTTATAAGAAAATATATTAGGTCGTAACATTTTTGTATAGTTGGCTTAATTAATTAATTTTTTGCAAATTTTTCGGAAGATCCTTCAATTGAAAATTATACAATAAAACCATTTGCTTAAGTACACGTGAAATGGCTCTAAAATTTTAAATTAATGAAGGTTATTATCCTATATGCATTCTAAAACCAAATATAACATTTTTAGTGGAAAGTCGAATGGATAAATTTTGAAACAATGTGATTATTGACCCTGAATCTTCCGCAAAAGTTCAGTGATCCTAAGACTAATTTTATTGCTTTAAGCTACACGCAAATAATAACGTACTGTCAATCGACTCCTGACCTTGTTTTTAATTATTTACCAACAAAGCAGAAAAATCTTGCTTAATCATACTTAAACTTCTCACTTGTATTGTATCATTTCGAAATTGAATTAATTTCTTCTGTAAATTCCATAACATCGTTGCTAAAAGAGTCTTCAAATAGGGCATGCTCACGACAGTTGACAGTTGACAGTTGACAATACCCCTGTGGTAAAACAATAAACAACGGAAATTGTGAAAAATTATCAAACAACAAACAACTATTAACCTATATTATATATTATTAAATATGCAAGCTCAACAATTAAAATAACTTTAAAAGAACACTGAAGCAAAACCAACTAAACTCAAACACGATATATCATTATAAATCAGCATAACCTCACTATTAAGTACCTACCACGTGTTCTGAACGCTCTGTTTGTTGTTTTACCACAGGGCTGTTGTCAAAATAGTCACGTGGACATGCCCTATACTCTAAATGCGAAATAGACATTGGAATCAACATGGAAGAAAAGTAGGGTTATAAATCATTTTGGTGAAAAGTACCGCAGCCGGTAGCACTACAATATTAATTTGAAATAGGTACCAATTGCACAGTGCACGGCGATGCATCGGCCGCGAAATTTGAGTCGTTAAAAGACCCTATTTTGATTACTGCTTCCACTGCTCTAGCGGCTCTCAGATAACATACAGTATGCGAAAACTCTTTCGAGTCCATTCCATTTACACAAGTACGACAAGGAAAATATGAGAAAAACTGTGGGCGTATCTAGTTCATCCGAGGTTCATTCATTCAGCTCTCATCATTCTTCCAGCCTCGGATGAACTAGATACGCCCACAATTATTCTTCTCTCTCTTTCAAGCAGTTTTTCTCATATTTTCCTTGTCGTACTTGTGTAAATGGAATGGACTCGAAAGAGTTTTCGCATACTGTATATATGAACGACTTTATTTGGCTGGTACCAGAATCCAGCATTTTTTTGTGAAACCAACAATAACTCAACTATTTTTTTTAGATGGAAGTCCTGGGAATTCGTTTTGCACCTCTCTATGTTCCCTTAAAAAGACGGATTCAAACATTGTCAGTAGCAATATGGTTTCTCACAATGGCTTTTGGAGGCTTCATAGGACTAATAGCATCTATTTATTTGGTCCTTTTTACGAAATTATGGTGGCTAGCAAGTCTATATCTAATTTACATTTATTCTATCGATATCGATATTGGTGAACAAGGCGGTAGGACGTCGAAATGGGTGAGATCTTGGGTGGTATGGAAATATACCATGGATTATTTTCCGTTAAAGTTGGAAAAAACCCCATTCGTTGAACTGAATCCGGAGAAAAATTATTTATTTTGCTGTTTTCCACATGGCATGCTTTGCACTGGATCATTTAATTTTGGAACCGAGTACAGTGCGTTTAGAAATTTGTTTCCAAAACACGAGCCTAAAGTGGTAACTTTGAATCAACACTATCATATGCCCTTCTTTAGAGAACTAGCTTTAGGATTGGGAGGAATATCAGCTTCGTTTAAATCGCTAGATTACGTATTAAGTAGACCAGAAGGAGGTTACGCTTGTGCTCTTATGGTAGGAGGCGCTGCTGAAGCTTATTTATGCAAACCAGGTAGCCACAGAGTTTTGTTGAGTAGACGAAAAGGATTTATTAAATTAGCATTAAAGAATGGTACTCCTTTGGTGCCAGTATTCTCCTTCGGTGAAACTGATCTGTTTGATCAAGTGGAAGGGTCGTGGTTGAAGAATATTCAAGAAAAAATTCGGAAATGTATTGGGCTGGCACCTATAGTTCCTATAGGAAGAGGATTTTTCCAATATTCTTTTGGAATTATACCTAGAAGACATCCTGTTACTACTGTTGGTGAGTATTATCAAACACCGTTCATTAATCGGTTCATGTACTGACCTTAGCCAAAGTTTATTTCAAGAAGTTAGTTAATAAGATTAAGTAATTCCTTGAAATAACTTATGAATTGTGTACAATATTTTATTTTATTGATAAGATAAATGAGCAAGTGAAATGTTGCGCGAATTAATAATCATTTACAACAATTAAATTGTTTATAAATGCTTTTTTGGTGTTATCAGAAAATGTATTCAAATATATATTGCCTTCAAAGGTATGTGAACATATTTCCCGTCTATGTTAACCGATAATAAAACTTTCATTGACATTATTTCAAAATATAATTAAAATAAAAACATGAATATACAGGTAGAGCAAACATATTGGTCATACATTATCCACATTATCTGGAGTCAAAAATAAGTCGATTCAACCATACTTATCTAAGTATAAAAGTGTACACAATCGAACCGTTTTACTTGAAAAATTAATTTAACCACATCTGATGTTACATAATACCTGCAAATCCAAAAAATCCAGTATTCCAACCAGAATATGGGCACTCTAAACGTGCGAGAACAGTGCCACCTGGAGAACCTGGAGAACCTAATAGTTACAAATAATTTTACAAATTAGGTAAAAAAGAAAATATAAATATTATTATATAACTACATTGAATAAAAGTAAATACAAGTATACAAAAAAAAGAGAAAAAAGAGAGAACAAGAGTAGGTAATAAAACAAAATTAAATTTCCAAAAAATAGTCTTTTAGTAGTTTTTTAATCAAATCTGCACTGTGGTAGAAAATATCCATTTCGACAATACTGGACAATTTATTATAGCTATATGTTATTCTGTGAGCTGGAGAATTTAGAAAATAATTGGTGAGTGCCTGATGTGTGATAAAGGTGTAATTGTTTCTAGTTGATTGGCTGGGAATACGAAGTGTTATGAAGTTTGTAAGTTTAAGGCAATCTATATTGTTATTGAGGATTTTAGGAATAAACAGTACATCCGCAATTTGCCTACCATGCTCTAGTGAAATTATCTTTAAATTAGAACGAATACGTTGCCTATCCACATAGAGATAAAATTTTCTTTTACAATATGAAATAAACTTGTTCTCGACTGTTTCTAGTTTTGAAATATAGACCGAATAACGCGGGTTCCAAATAGTAGAGCCAAACGTTAATATACATACTATTTACGTATGTCATATATAATGATCTAAAGGTAAGAGGATTTTGAAGTTCGAAACATATTCTGTATATGAAGCCCAACTGCTGATTTGCTTTTCTAGTTATATTACAAATATGCCGATCGAAAAGTAATTTAGAGTCTAAAAGAATACCAAGATCCCTAACAGTATCTACAGCGTGTAATATGCTATTAGAAATATCGTATGTATTGTAGATCAAGTCTGAATTACAACGAGAAAAAACAAACTATTTCTCAGACAGTAGTTGGATAAATTGTTTAAGTCTAGGTACTGTTCAAATTTATTGTGAAAGAACTCAATAAGTTTCTTCTAAGTAAAATAAAACAAATAGCACGATACGACTTCTTGTTTACCGACGCTTACATAGATGAAGAGACTGTTGGCTGCTCTGCTCTACAAATTCAACTATAGCAGCATGTGGACGTCCTTGAACCTGTAGCATCCACACCGCAGAATGATATGAAATAATCAAAGAATTAAACGCGTTCCCAGCAATTCTATATCTACTCACTTTCCTCGATTCAACAACATCTTTTCTGATAATCCACTGGTTGAAGTGGGCTCCATCAGTTTCAGAGAAAAAGAGAGAAGGCAGACAAAGCAGCAAAAGAAGAATGTTCCTAGAAATCCGGGAGACAAGCATCAAACAACTCAGTTTAATATCCTGGCAAAACATCGCTAAGCTGTAATACAATTATTTTTAAATTCAATCCATTATTCAGTCAATAAGGGAGTGTGTGTTCGGTGAGTCTTGGCCTACACCTGCCGATATAAAGGAGATGTCTCCTATTGACCTCTGTCCACCTTCCTGGGAAGGACTGGATGGACGATGACCTAGGAGGACAACTCCTCGGGATGATGTACAATGGGTCACATGTGGCCTAAGTGCTGTGAGCCTACACTCACCCTCCTCACTTCACAGATACAGAATCCATTATCAAACTTTATTGTGGAATGTATGCACACTCTTATGAGTCATGAGTATCTAATAACATATATTAATTTCTTTCAGTTGGTCAACCTATGGAGGTGCCTAAAATTGAAAATGCGTCGTGGGATCAGATAGAAGAATACCACGGAAAATTCGTTACACGATTGATTGCATTGTTCGAAGAACAAAAGTATAATTACTTAAAAAATCCAGAACAACAAAAACTGATTGTAGAATGAAATGCTTCTATAAAACCCGGTAAATTTCGGTACCATATTTTACATTTATCGTAAGATGCGAAATTTGCATAGAAGTCTGACGAATTCTTTTTATATTTCTGTTATATATATTGTTAAAAAATGTGATATTGTATAATTGTTAATCAAAGATTGTATAGTTGTTTGATAAAGTTTTCTAAAAAAATGTTTTTTATTCAATTGGAACGCGAAATATTTGCAGTAATTTCAAGTAGTGGGGCAAAATTACTTTTTTTAAGTCAAATATTCAAAAGGCAACATTGGTTGTGCACCGTTACTATAAAAGTATCTTTTTTCTTTATCATAGAGCTATCAAATATAAAAAAAGTTTTGATCAAGAAACATGGTACTCTTTTTTTCGACCCATGACTTTCTGTGTTACAAATTGGCGCCCAACGTTAATGTGTTTCCAGCTTTCCTTTATTATTATTTTGTTGTTTTCCTTCTCCGTAGATTAATTTCAATAACTTTCATCATTTACCCAAGTCACCAGTTGGCAATTAGTGATACTAACTACAAAAACATGTGAGCGGAGTATAAAACTTACTCGCAATGTCATAGTACATCATCTCAGTTAGTACCAGCCTCTCATACCATATCTACTTCGAACAGTGGTGGGTACGTGCCTCAATCATATAGATCACCAGTTTATTTTACCAACTAAAAATGTTTCATTGAAGAGAGAACAATTCCAATAAGTATTGATAGAGCTCTAGTACCCAAACTAAGGTAGCTGGAAGTAGGGATCAATGAATAAATAGAGAAAAGAGTTATTTCAAATATTGCCATATATAATTATATTGCTTAAACGGAGGTCTAGTATCTCATAAATATTAAAGATATTATAATAAACAGTCCAGTCACGATGTATGCAGTTCGAAGAACCTAAAAAAAATGAAAAATAGTAGCATAATCTGCTTCACAGTGCCATAATTTTGAAAATTGAATTAAAAAATATATTAAAATAGGTCGCTGTTTGATATTGAAAGAGAAAAAACTGATAAAGAAATTGTCAGTTCACATGAAAAATAATTTTTTTTATTTCAAAAGTGGAGGAAGAAAAATTGACATGCTCATTAAAAATTTTTGGGCTGTCCTAGCGATCAATGAAAATATTAAATATGTCTGGTTCCAAATAAAAACGTACATTATCTTGCCATTTTCTGTTTTCAATACACTGCTGGTAATCCATAGTTGAAAAACTGACAGAATTATAGAGTGGAATCCATGAATTGGGAAATATTTTAAACAAATGATTATCCAATATTTTTCTTAATCTAAATGAAGATGTATTGACCAAATTTCGCATTTCCAGATAATTATACATGGCCAAATCGCAAATCGCTTGAGCGTTTTTCACTCTTATTTGCGTGTACTCGTCAAGAGTAAGGTCCATATTATCATTATTTTTGTCAAGTAACTCATTCAATAAATAACAGTCTTCGAATCCTGCATTCATACCTACAACAAATCAATTCAAAATTAGTTTTAAAACTAAAAATAGATTTATTTGATAATGTATCTAAATAAAGCTGAATACAAAATTATTACACAGCAAGTTAAATATTTCTGGAAAAATCTTGACCGAAGTTGAAATCGGCAGTGTAGTATCTATTTTTTTGAAAAATTAAGATAAATCCAACCGTACTGTATGCCACGCTGCGCTGGAGTAAGTGCAGCGAACTATCCTGTGAAAATCAAGGCTTAGTTTGAGACCGCCAAAGGGGAGAAGGGTGCATCGCGGTTGTTTAAAGGTGCTCGCAGATCACGTTCGTATGGCCCAACTATATAAAATATCAACGATCGCGCAGAATTGGTTCGTTATTCTACTGGTGGACTTACGCTTCAAGCTGTTCAGCTTTTTTGTCATTATGACGATGCAAATGCCTTAGAAAATATATTATACATTTTTGCGTGATCGATCTCTTTTGTTTATTTACAGCATCGGTTGTCTGGACGGAAGGTTGTGTTTACAGGTTTCTAAGTCTAACACGTCGGTAAGTAAATTACTTACTTACATACATTCAAGTGGTCCTAAATTAGTATATTAAGTATCAAGAACGGTAAGAGTTATTTACCGGTCGACAGCAATGTTTGGAGGCTGAGCGTAGTGAAGCCTCCAATTTTGTATTGTTCTCTTCGGTTCTGTTTATTAAAAAATATAAATCTTCTAATTTTTTTGTTCCTTTTGTGTAATGAATGAAGTAATATATTATTTAGGACCACTTAAATGTATATGTAGGGCTAAGACGTCGGTAAGTTATTCACTTACCGACGTCTGAACGGTAAGTGAATAACTTACCGACGTGTTAGACTTGGAAACCAGTAAACACAACCTACCGTCCTGAAAACCGACGCTGTAAATAAGCCAAAAAGATCGATGGCACAAAAAATATATTACTTCATCCATTACACAAAAGGAACAAAAAAATAAGAAGATTCATATTTTTTCAATGAACAGAACCGAACAGAACAATATATAAAGTAATAAACAGCATGAAAACAATTTCGCCAAAATGCAAATTCTATTTTAAACTGATCGAGAAGTATGAATGTCACTTTTGACATTTCGTTCATTTCGAAGAAATTTAAATTATTTTATTCGAAATTTATAAAAAAATGGTATAAGCATCTCGAACGTTAAGGGTAATACCGGTCTCCAGCAAAATTGGAGGCTTCGCTACGCTCAGTCTCCAAACATTTCTGTCGACCGGTAAACAACCTCAATACTCAATATATTATTATTTTTGATAGAAGGAAATATTTTAGTTGATTAGAAGATTTTTGGGATCTATGCACATGTACCTACTAGAAGCCACTGCGATTCAATACATAGGAATGGTTAATTAGCACAACTATACTAGCTTTGTAGTTTTATTTATTGCATACTTGTACCCATGCTGATATTTTTTTTCAACAGCCTTTTACTTTCCTAACACCTTTACACCTTTATCTTCTCAGATGTTTACTTGCCTACGACTTACTCTTGATAGTTTTTCGGAGAGGGTTTGAGTATGCATTGGCGGTATCGATATCATGGAACGTGTTAAATATTTGATAACGTACCTAGTTTTTATGTAAGATATGCGATTGTAATAATTGTCCTGTTATAAGGTCATAGTGGATGTTATATTTCAATATAATTATTAAATATAGAATAATAAAATTTACCAATTACTCTGGTAGGCATACAAACCTTGACCGTAAAATGGAACCATAGCATGCGCTGCATCTCCAATGATCAAAAATTTCGATCCAACATTATATGGTGAGCATTTAATAGAAATAAGTTGTGATGGAAGTGTATTCAAAAATACATCTACAATTTCATCTTTTCCAATTAAATCGACAGCATCTGGAAAACTGTCTTTAAAGAAACTTAAAACTTGTTCCTTATTTGTTAATTGACCGAAGGTCTTAAATGGCATAAATAACGTTACTGTCCAGGAAAAATCTTGATTCGGTAGAGCTATCATCATATATTCATCTCTGAAATAATGTTTTATTGAGACGGAAAAATAATACAGTTATTTCCTGTTCATTTGTAGTGATCAAAATAAAATGAAAAATGGTTTCATGGGAAAATTGTGGTTTCAGACTGGCTGGCAAAGAAAAGGAAGTAATATGGGCAGAAAATTACTTACCTTGGCCATATATGTAGATGGTTAGATTGCATTTTATAACCATTTTTCGGAGGAATGCAAAGCTCTAAATAACCATGCTCTATATACTTTTGAGAATACTGGAAATGATAGGTTTGTTGCATGTGAAGACGTAGCTTACTATGCGCTCCATCAGCTCCAATAATTAAGTCAGCTGTTCTCTGAATTTCCTTGGAGGTTTTTAAACTGAAACATCGACCGATGTAATTATGTAAATAAAAATGTCAATTACTTTGAGATAGTGGACACATGTACAGAATTGGGTACGTTGCAAATATGGATAAAGTTAGTTCATTGCATTTTCAGTTGTTTTTCAGGTACAGAAAAGCTTATTATGGTGAGTTTGATTAGCAAAAAATACATCAGACAATGTGTGTGAAAACGCTATAATTTTACCTACTCAAGCAAAGTGATGGTTCCTTTGGAGAAATCGCATTTTGTTAGCAAATGCTCAAAGTGATGTTCGATATTAGAAAATTTTCTGGTTGCTGAAAATAGTTTATACGTGTTATTATCACATTTTGAATATTTATCAGTTTTTTTACCTTCTAACAATTTTTTGTTCAAGTAGTGTCTGCCCACGGAGTAGATACACTGAAAACAAAATTTGTCCGCTGAATGAATAAAGTCAAAATTTACAAAGATACATTAGAGCCTTTGATTATTTTAGATTATTAAAAAAACATCTATAAGCATAATACTGTTGTTAAACAAGATTATAATCCCAAAAATTCGTAAACTTACATTTTTAAAAGTCGGATCGTACACAATAGATTTTAAATCTCCTGAAATGCCATGGAGAAATCTTCCCTTCATTGGTATGGCATTTTTTAAAACGTCTTCTTCCAAATCAACGCATCTCAAAGCCTTTCTACCCCGATGTGATAAAGCTAAATTTATTGATCTTCCCCTTACTTCTTTTCCAGTTCTTATATCTATAACAAAATTTCTAAATACATTTCTCTCAAAAACTGAAGAAAGCGACCAATCACAGCAAATACCCAAAACAAAATTCAAATGAGGAGGTGCGAGATCGGAAGAAAGTATAAAATAATAATAATAATACGAATATTATCCACATTAGGTAAATAACAGGAACACAATAAAGTGTAAGATGAACATTACAAAATAGAGACAATTTTTCGAATGTTTCCAACTGATGTGGATAAATGGCTAGATTGGTTCAGGTTCAGACGAGTAGTCCTTTCCTGCTCTTCCACCAATGCCAGTAAAAATATAAAATACTCAATAGAATATAAAACTAACAATGATTGAAAAATACAATATATCAACAAGAAAATGACAAATTTCAAACGAGGAGTAATTAAAATAATATATATTTAAAAATCTTAAGATATAACAAGAGGGAAGAGATGATGATGTAAGCAAGAAGGGATCAAGGAAGGGGCAGACTTATATTTATTTCTGCAAACAAAGATATAGTTTTTGTATTTTTGTTCAAATGTCAAAGCCGAACAACGAAGATATGATGGATTTAGAGCATGTATTTTATTGATGTGGACTGCTATGCCATAGGAAAACGAACGTTTGAAAATAGACTTGGAAAAACGTGGAATACGAAGAATTGTTTTCTTCCTCACATTTAAATTGTGTATATCTATTCTGAAAGTAAGTTTGGTATAGAAATAAGCTGGTGTTTTTGTGGTATGTATATTTTATGATAAAAAACTGCTAAATGTAAATTTCTACGATTGAACAATTGAACATGTTTAACCATTTTAATTCTTTAAATTTGTGCGAATTTTTTTTTTTAGGGAACAGAAAAATAGAATTACAGAAATGTAAATGTATGATTTGAAAATTAGGATAAGTCAAAACTAGATAGAGGAGGGATTGCTAAATATTAGCCTCCAAGATGGGAGGGATTAATCAGCAGACGAAGGATAGATGTCATCATAACAAATGGATTTAGGTTGGTAGCGATAATTCTTCATAGTCTGTCAACTAAAATAAATGACTACAGTACAGGGTGCTGCTGAGATAAGAATATTAATATAAGCTTTTTCTCATTTAGTGAAATATGAGTAGAATTTATCGTCTATTTTTGGTTTTTACAATGGCAGGTTTTAAATAATAAAGTCTAATAAAAGGTTGATTGACTCACCTTCTCTTTTCTCAAAAACTTCGACATGATATCCTCTCTGAGCCATAAAACAAGCACATAACGATCCAACCTACGGTTTTTATTTTATTACTACAATTACTACTATTTTTTATCAAATAAATCATTTACCAGGCCAGTTCCAATGATAATTACTCGCTTTTTACAATTTTCGCTCATTTTATTTAACAGTTCTGCAAATACTAGGTATTGACAGCAATATTAGCGGAATTAATAGGCACTGGAAGGTTTTCTCACAATCCTCTACCATTCTCATATTATTAACAGTTTTGAATTTCACGTGAGTATACGTTACATTTGGGGTAAGTTGGATATCAGGTATTATCCACTTTCTTATTATTAAACTATAGAGTGGCCACAAAAATTTGAAATAACTGTCGTGGAATGAAATGAAAGTATTCAGGAATAACCAAACATATATAGTCCAAGTTTTTTTCTACATTTTGAGTGACTGTCTGAACCTAATCCTTAGTAGTAACAGTACATCTTTTGTCTGTGCTGACCGTCGCTCAAACACCATAGCTCTGCTCACTAGAGTAGGTACACCGAAAAAAACAGTTAGCAGGTTCAATAGAAAAATTCTTGCTAACCATAATCAAACTAGAGTTATTAGACTACATTGCATTTTATAACCATTTTCCGGAAAAATGCAAATCTCTAAGTAAACATGCTCTATATAATTTTGGAAATACTGATAATGATGGGATTGCTGCATGTATAGACGTAGCTTATACGCTCCATCATCTCCAATAATTTAGTCCGCTGTTCTTTCAATTCCCTTGGAGGCTATAAGGAAGTTAGTGAAGCAAATTATATCGTGGAATATTGCCATACCTAATTTGTCCCGAGATTTTTTTGGGACGAGATATCGACTGCCATAGTCTATTTTTGTATAAAATTATTTCTTCTCCTCCAAATGGAGTCATGATATTTTCGAAAATCCACTTTTCAAAACTAAAGATACTCATAACTCAACTAATATGATAGATATAACGTTCTAGTCTTCAGCAATCGATTCAGGGAAAACTTTTACCTATACCAGTGGATTTTGAGTTGATAATTCCAAGCTATAAAGAAGTAAACAGGTGCCAGTATACATAAAATATTTCCATACCTACCCCTTGCTTCAAAATTTTCGACAAAAAAAATGTTTTCGGCATGAAAAATGCTCAAAATCCCTCTAGAGATTTTTTTTTGGACGAGAAATCAACTGACACAATTTGTTTTTGTATACAATCATTCTTTCTCTTCCAAATGGAGTCATGATATTTTCGAAAATCCACTTTTCAAAACTAAAGATACTCATAACTCGACTAATATGATAGATAGAACGTTATAGTTTTCAGCAATCGATTCAGGGGAAAATTTTTCATAATATACCAGTGGGGTTTGAGTCATCATTTCAAGTGATAAGGAAGTTCGCGGCAACGTTTACATTAAATATTTCCATACCTAACCTTGTCCTCAAAATTTTCGACAAAAAAAATGTTTTTGGCATAAAAAATGCTCAAAATTTGTGTGGAGGGGTTGTTTGGGACAAGAAATCGACTGCCATAGTCTGTTTTTGTATAAAATCAATCTTCCTCCTCCAAATGCAGTCATGATATTTTCGATAATCCACTTTTAAAAACTAAAGATACTCATAACTCGACTTATATGATAGATAGAACGTTCTAGGCTTCAGCAATCGATTTAGGGAGAAATTTTACATATACCAGTAAATTTTGAGTCAATAATTCCAATCGATAAGAAAGGTAGCGGGAACCAGTTTACATTAAATATTTCCAACACTACCTATACCTACCTGTATGTGGTTTATATAAGGTGGAAATAGTAGATAATTTGCTTGCAGTATCTTGGAATGGGTGCTGGAGGACTTTTTGAGCCGCTTTGAAGGTAAATAAACTCTTAATTCAATTACGTATATACGATATATGATATTCATCGCTTGTTTGTTAATAGAATAAAACATTTTTGTGATCCCAAGAGCTGGTTCTGGTCCAACATATGCTGTTGCTGAACCTCTTCTCGCGAGTTCATCAACTTGTTCATTTCCAGAAATACCGTTATGTCCCGGAACCCACACTAATCTTATACTTTAATGTGGTCTGCTAGTTCATTCAGTTCATTCTGGCATTCTTCTACCAGCCTGGATGTTACCTTGCGGCTGTTTAAAGCTGCAAGGGCTGCCTGGCTGTCAGTTAGTCTGTTTATCCTATGAGTGTCAGTCCTATATTTGTTAATTCTGACACATTCTAGGATAGCATAAATCACTGCCTGAAATACAGAGGTATGTTCTCCTAGTGAGATGGAGCATCTTGTGTTTGTCATTTCACTATACACCCCTGCTCCTGTCCCTTCCCCAGTCTGTGACCCGTCTGTGTACCAGGTCTCTCCTCGGGGAAGCTTCAGTCTGCTTGGGTCTTGCCAGTCCTTTCTGTGAGGTATTTCTACCTCATATTTGGGACTGGGGAGAAGTTTAGTGGCCATAGAGTCTGTTTTCATATCTAAAATGGCTCCACTTATGATGTCCTTAATGGATATGTGTCCTGATCTAACTATTTTGTTGCTCAGGTTATTTTGCTGCCTAAATAGCCCCATCCTTGCTTCCCCCATTATCACGAAGTGTAATGGAGAAAGGCCAAATAAGTCTTCTAGTGCTGCCGTTGGCGTGCTTCTCATTCACCCTGCAATACTGAGACAAGCAAGTCTTTGCACCTTGCATAGTCTCATCATTGCGTTCTTTTGTGTCGTCTTTGTCCACCAGACCAAAGACGCATATGTTATTATGGGTTTATTTAAAACTTGGAAAACCAGTAACAAAAGTATCCGAAAATGGGCGTTTTCTATAGGATTCTCGTAAATATTATCGCACACTAAAATTCAGATTATAGATATAAATTCCAAAAAATGCAATGCCACTTCAGTAATATCAAAATTTCTATGACTAATTGAGACATCTGCAAACGGCAATCTAACTTCATTGCATTGAATTGCAACTGTGTAATAAAGACAGTTTTCTTCCACGTTTTCTGCTAGAGATGTCCAGCAGTTTATTAGTATCTATTTTGGCCACAACGTCTTGATGGACTTGCATTTAAGCCAATCCATTCAAACGCTCTTCTGTCATATCGTTGCAAAAATGAGACATGGAGATACTACGATATGTTCTCCCATCTGTTGCCAAATTTGTAGCTCTCCTCTCAAACTTGACAAACAAGGTCTTTTTTATACACTTCAGCACCTTGCAAAAAACTACATTTTCATCGCTGAACTTATGGGACAGCGACTTTTGTAACTGGGTGATATTTCACGTAACATATAATCTAGAAAAGTAATATATAGGTTCTGAAAGTCGGTAATATTCTGATTAACTGAGTCTGAATGTTGATTTATTTGACGGCTGGTGATTTTGTTAGTTTCACTTGCTACAGGAAGTATATCAATTTCAATGGCTTGTAATGATCAGGATAACGCCAGCGTAATATCAGCCAAGCTTATGAGAAATTCTGGCGACATTGTAGATTGGAGCAACGACAATGAAGGTGCAGTACTCCTTCTGTTTCCTTGAACTTGATCAGTGTTTTTTGCGTAATATTTCAGGAAGACATGGCAGGATACTTTTGTCATTAGTAACATGGAAATAAAACATTTTGTAACTTACATTTACATATTTATTTACAAGATTTACATTCCTTTTATTTACTCACATTTTTTTCTCAAAACTGATTTACTTAATAATCTCTTTCCTATTTCGGGAATGATCGTACAATATGTACAGTGTAGACGTTAACAATAAATTAATATTTACGATGAACACTTCCTTAATGTTGAAGGATTACGTAACTTATTGGTCCAGGATTCGAAAATCCATTGAAAAATAAAAATTGTAACTCACAGAGGCGAAGGGCGACGGCGATAAATAAATAACTAAACACCTAAACTAAAAAATTACGAATATTCAATATCACATATATCTACAACAAATGAGGAAAAGTGATAAGAACGAATGGAAAATAATTATTGAACCCATGTTCATCATCCAATGTAGGTCTTTCTTGTTTTTCAATCTTATAGAATTAGTTACGTACCAGGTTATACAAAAAATACTTTCAATAAAAACCGAAACGTATATAAAAAGAATGCGACTAATACCAAAATAATTATCAATATAGAAGACAACCTAGTCAAGACAGCAAACATAGAAGAAGTGAAATTGTATATGAGCAAATCAGGTGGAAAGGGACAGAGCATAATGTAGAAAGGCATCAAGAGAGAAAATGGAACAATGGCGTTTTTCTGTGTTTATTGAAAGTTTTTGGTATTGTCTCGACATTTCTCGACATTTCTATGTCTATAAGTGATTGGGCTATTGTAACCGTTAATAACGAAATTAAAATATGAATGAATCAAGTTACAAAACACAATGTAATAACTGATAAACAAAATCTATGAATGGTATATTCATGCTCTAACAGCTGAAACAATGCCTGAAAAAAGGCCTCAAACAAAGTAAACGTTATTAACATCTACTAGTGCTGATTTCGATCGGTTTTATTTCTTCTAAGCAGCACTTTAACTCCAAACCTACCCTAATAAAAAGTTGCTGTAAAAAAACGTAGCCCTTCTAAAAATAAATTAAAAACGTTTAACTTTGCTTCGTATGCGCAACAACCGTAGTCGTAGGTGTTACTTTGAAGCATTGTAATAAAAATGCGGTGTAGATCAAGAATGCTACGATTATAGCCATCAGCGCGTACATGAAAAGATTTAACTCGGGTTGTCTGAATCTGTTCTTTCGGAGCCATTCGAGGACGTCCGATTCGGAATGTAAATCCCCCCTGTATATGCTCGGGAAGCGACGTCGGAAATATACTATCGCTGGTAGGTTTGTTACTCCCCATTTTCTGGCGTATCGAGCGTCCGCCATTTTGACAAACGTTATGTCAAAGTTGTCTGTTTCACTGTCGATGTTTTCTAGTTTTTCCAAAATTAATTTGCTGTCGTCAGAGCTTAGTTCATCTGAAAAACAATTCAGGTCAATAAAAAGAATCAAAAGATCACGAAACAAGATTAAACGACATCATATCAATAAGTAATTCAAAGGAGAACACCTATTGGATCAACTCTGTGCAAATCTATGAGTTTCTATAAGTCTATCGACATTAACTTATAGAAAATCTCAAAGAATTGTGAATATTTCCGATCCTGTGTTTGGTATTGCTTTACCCGCCTCACCAACATGTAATTGATATGTTAATAATAAATAAGCATATTATACATACAGAAGAACACTGTAACATATTCGTTTTCCTCCAGCAATTTCTCCAGCATCTTTTTATTGACTTCTTCGATTTCGTTTTTAATTTCAAAGACGTCTTGTGATGTTAACCATTCCAACACTCTATCCGATTGACTTAGATCCCCATCGTACACCATCGGTTTCTTTTTTCTAAAATACATCAACGCAGGAAGTGTATGAAGACCTTGATCAGCTGCTGCTTGCGCGCTACATATTTTTACAAAGTCTATGCCGAAAAGGTCTGCTTCGTTGTCGATTTCTTCCAAATTTTCAAGAATCATGTCGCATTCTGGACAGTCTTCATCATCTATTTAAAAGAATATTTTATTACAAAGTTATTGGTTGGATTGTTATTACTTACAAAAGAAAACAGCCAAAAACGGTGATGAATTTAATAGTCTAATTAGCATCCTCTCGTTTACCGACTCAATTTGATCTTCCAATTCTCTATTATCGTCATCTGTCAACCATTCTAAGACAGATTGTTCGTTTTGAAGATCTCCTTCGAACAACAACGGATTTCCGTTTCTGAAATATACCAATGCAGGGAATGTTTTGATGCTGTACCTCTTAGCTAATTGAGGATCTTGGATTCTTACTAAGTGAATACCATATATGTCACATTCGTCATCTATTTGCTCTAATTCTTCAAGGATTTCTTCACAAATGTAGCAGTTTTTTTTGTAAAAATATACAGCTAAGTACTGTGTTTCTTCTACCATCTTTTCCAACATTATTCTTGTTATTAACTCTATTCTATCTTCCGTTCTTTGTTGGATGAGCCATTGTAGGACTTCTTCTTCTTCTTGAACATCACCTTAAAATCAAATATTTTTAATATTAGAAGCTACTTCGAAGTTTTGTTTGAAATACCTTCGAAAACTCCTCCAACTCCACTTTCAAAGTACATCAAAACTGGATAGTCCGTGGCTCCGTATTGTTCGGCTATTCGAAGATCTTGAGTTTTGACAAATTTTATACCGTGACGTTCACAATCGTCGTCTATATTTTCTAGCTCTTCAAGAATCTTGAAACATTGTTCGCAATCTTCACTGTCTAAGAAGAAACAAAGGATAAATACTGGACATGTTACTATCAAATGAAAATAAATTTAAATAAACTACGAATATGTTTTTTTCATTCATTAAGTAGGTTTTTATAGCAACACTAAACAAAATAAAGAATCAAAACATAATTTTAAAATAATATTTAATTACATAATATTATTATTATTATTATAATTATATTCGTAGGTTATTTTAAAAATGCTACTTTAACGAATATTCAATTTCTGGTCTTATTTGTGGACTCGACCAATGGTAGGTTTTTTTTAATTGATTTTGTGCTTTAGTTCTCGATTTTCATTATTTCCACGATTTTCCATTTCTAGATATAAAAACAGACTGCGATTATTCTCACATTCTATAAATAAGGATAATACATTCAAGTATTCCATAACACTTAAAACTAAACATTTCAGCCAGCATTTCCTGTAGGTAGTGTAGAACTCTTATATTTCTTGTGTTCTTATTTATATTTAGAACAATATGGCATGAAGTGTTCTACAGTTTTCTCAATGCTGCAACATTTTGAAATGTAGTAGATGAAAAATGAAATATGTGCAAGAATAAAATTGAATTGAATTCCGTTTCATAGCAAACTAGGAGCGCATAAATGACAGGCGCTGTATGGATGGTGGGGCACTTTGAGACCATTGCAGGGTAATAAAATTGAAAACAATGAACCGTGTTGAGCTCAAGAGTGGTATAGCTGTAGGCACCTTTCCTTCCAACTATCCCGATATGTATGTCAACTTTTTTATTGCCTGGATTTTGGAATATAATCCTTCTTTCCATGTGTTCTAGGCATTTTTATTTAATAAATATTAACGTTAAAGTTTCATTTTTTCTGGTTAAAATAAGTAACTCTGTTATTAATTAGTAAATGCTACATTGTTTTTATTTGAGGTTGATAGGGAAAAAGATACCATTATATTATATTATACAGTTTGTCTAAGGAATAAATTGTATGCAGTGCGAGTCCTACTTCGATGTCAGGTAGTTTTTTAATATAAACATGCGACGATAATATTGACAAGTAATTTCTCGTGAATTTCATAATTTCTATTTAATAAAGTAACAGTTTTTTTATTTCCATGTAAAAATCTTGCTACACTGAGCTACCAAAGTTAAAAAAAATGTATATAGCTATTATTGCGAAATGACTTGTCAAAAGGGTGTACAGAGTAGCCAAACTGTACCCTTGTAGGAAGTAATATATTAATATAAGAATTATAAAATCAATATTTAATAAATAATTTTCTTTTGTGTCATTTTTATGAGCTGTAATAAATATTATTACTTGCTACAAAGTGCTTGGATAACCATTTTTTAAACAGTTTGTTAATATTTTCAATAAACTATAAAAGTTCAAAACATACTATGTACAAATTTGGTTTCTAAAAGCCTGATGAATAATGTTTTCAAATTAGGTGGACACAACTCTTTTTTTTGGAACTGTATTCAGTCGAACCCTGTATATAATCTCAGAAATTAGTATTATTCAATATTAATTTTTCGAATTCTGTCCATCTGATTTTACTAAATCGATTCATTCTATAATGGCTACTCTGTCAGCTAAACTACAGGGACACTAATACCATCAATTTTAGACGCAGTTTGATTTTCTGAAGGACCTTTCTTCGAACTCTTCTTATGCCGTTGTTCCATAGTCTCACCGCATATATCGCAAAGTGTCTTGTTCCCTAAATACACATATTATTTTTGCAATGTTAGCAATCACACAGAAAAACCAAGTGTTATAAAACATTATAATAAAATTATTTCATTTTAGGGTTTCTTCTAGGCCTATATAGATTAGGAAAGGTGTACTGTATCACTAAAACTATTTATGATAAACTGGCCATAACTCTAAAATGACTGTAGACTGCAGCTACGCCGTTATGTCAATGTTAAATATTAAATGCTAGAGGCTATCGTGCGACCAGTGGTGGTGCTAGACCAAATGTAGATTCACTGCTAAGCAAATATTGAAAAATAAAAGTAATTAATTCCAAGGGTAAATCAAATATAAACGGGATTATTGTTACTGAACGTTTTTCTAACCTATATAATATAGAAGAAACTGTTATAAATTTTATCAGCTTACGTTGAAATAGCTTCAACTTAATAAAGAATCGAAAGTTTGAACAAACAAATGCATTTGAAAAGCTTAATTTGTAAGCACTCCAAGTATCAAGAATTCAAATTAATCCAAATCTACTCACAAAAATAAACAGCCAATGCTTCTTCGTTATCTATCAATGTTAACAGTTCACTTCCATCATATGCTTCGATTACATCTCCCGAAGGATCTTTTTGCGTTAACATCCATTGCAGAATCTGCTGTTCGTCGAATAAATCTCCTGCATAAATTACCGGTTCTTTGGAACCCATTTTGAAAAACAAAATAGCAGGAAGAGCAAAAACTCCTAGTTCCTTCGCCATCTGCTTGTCTTCTATTTTAACAAAATTAATCCCAGCACCATCGGCTTCGTCATCGATATGTTCCACTTCTGAAAGGACTCTCGGGCATTGTTTGCAGTCGCTGCTGTCTGAAATAGTTAACTTAAAGAAAACTATGTTGGAAATAAATTACAACCAAAAATAATGATCAATTTTGGCTCCTAATTATTATCATTAATTCCAAAAACAACGAGCTTACATAAAAACACTGCGACGTAATCGGATCTTTGCCTAATTTTATCAAACATCTTTCTATTAACTCTTTCTATGTGATCGGTCAATTCCATGTTCTCGGGGTCGTTTAACCAATCCAATATTTCTTCTTCATCATCGATATCTCCGTCGTAATTGATAGGTTTGCCTTTTCTGAAGTATGTTATACCTGGTGGATTCCTGAAGCCGTACTTTTTAGCCATAAGTCTGTCTTTCATTTTAACGATTTTTATTCCATACTCAGAAGCTTCGTCATCGATTAGTTCAATGTGTCGTAAAATTCTGGGACTGTCGGGATCTTCTTCTTTGTCTGAAATGAAGATCGAGTGTGAATGATACAAATTACTTTTAATTTGTAGTTGGTTTAAGTTAGAGACCTTCAAAAGAATGCTGCAATAAAACATCATACTTACAAAATATTACTGCTAAGAACTCTTTGGTGTCAATGTAAAGGAACAGCTTGTCTCTGTTAATTTCTTCAATGCTTTGATCATTTTTTTGGTCGGTCATCCATTCCAAAACTTCGGTTTCGTCCAATAAATTTCCTGTAGATTGGTAAATCATTGAAATGTTTTAAATTATATTATTCAGTACCTGAAACGATCTAACAACACAAGAAAACTAATATTTACGCTTAGTTTTAGTTTCTTTCTTTCTTTAGTTTCCTAGCGGAAACCTAGTGATTACTGTGGCTACAATGATCCATATGATATTGAAATTTCAAAAAGTACATACCTGAACGTTGAGAAAAAAGTTTTGGAACTTTGTACAACTTCTTCTTTTCAAATTATGTTAATCCTTGAATAACTGCATGCCTTTTTATGAGCAGTGATAAACAACAATCACACAAATTAATTGAGAAAAAAATACTAACAACGTACATAAAAGGTAACAATAATTTATTTATAACCCAAAAACAATAAAATGTACAAGTGGTGTTTGGTTTGAACATGCGAGGTGTGCGGCAGTGTTATATCTCCCGAATGCCACTGAATCTGATAAACCTAGATCTTATTATTATTATTTGCAAACACGTAAAGCCATCTTTGATTTAGAAGAACTCGGGACTCATAATTTAAGCTAAAAGATATTTCTATTTACACGATTTTGTACATGTTTTACAAGGTGAGACATATTTTTTCAAAAACATAGTTATAGGAATTACGGTATTTTATTTAGTCATTTTGTAGTCCAAATTTTGTTAAATAGGTGCAAAAAAAAATGCTTAGGAAATATCTTTGACACTTTTTTAGTATTGGAGAGAAATTGTTTCACAAGTTTTGTTGTAATATGTCCTGTATAGGATAATGAGAATTTCAAGATTCATATTTCATTATTTAAAAAATATTCTTAATTCTATTTCCAATCACAAAAATACAGAACAAGTTATTTTGGCATTTCAAAAAAGCTTTTGCAATAAATATATGAGCAGGAAAAATTTATTGTCTCACCCTGTATATCATTTTAAAATTGAAACAATATAACATTATGTACAAGTTAGCTAATTTAAAATAATAAAAAAGCTATAAACCTAATTTAAACTTGATTTTTTTAAAAACAATCACGTTTGGAACAAACATAAAAAATAAAATTTACAATCATTTTGAGCATATGGTGATGAGAAACATGATTGTTTTTTAAAAACAATAAGGACATAAACTTAATTAAAAAGATAAACCAGCTTAAGTAAAGTGCACCAAAAATAAGGGGAAGTTTCAAAACTGTTGCAAAAGATAATCTTTTTAAAAATTCGTTGGTACATTAACATATATTTTTTGTAGCTCAAAATATGGGAGCCTGAAACTATTCAATTATTGCTTATTGAAATTATTTTGCAATTTTTCAAATACCGAGTTTTATAAGTGTGCTTTTTTCAACCTACTGTATATTATATACACTGTACTATATACTGGGTAAATGTTACCCTGAATGATTTTCAAGATTTTCTGTTGTAACAGTTTCTTTTCTAACCAAAAAATCTTGCCGTGCTAAAAAATCAGCAGTCAAAAATTCACGTTGCAAAGATGTTGAAATAAAAACTAATTAAAAATGTGTGTGCCGTTCTAAAACCATAGCAACAGCTGTTTGGAGTCGTAGTCTGGTTCTTCGAAGATCATCTTCAACCAACGAGATCAATCTTGTCATGGAAAAGTTGATGATTAGTGCTATACCTACCACCACCAGATATATTTACCAGTGCCAAAAAATCCTTTCTTGGCCTTTCCCTTGCTTTCCTTTCCTCCGTTTTTGCTACTTCTCTCTTCTTTGGTTTTTATAGGATGATTTGCTTTCGAAATTGGCTTCAAGGGAGCTGTATCTAATTTTTCCACTTTTTTAGATGAAGATGGCTTAGAAGCTACCTGCGTAGGTTTCACGTCATATAGTGTCGTTAACTTATTGATCTTTAAAGTATTCGTAGTGAAAATTAATTGAAACAAATCGCCAGATGTGATTTTATTTATCAAAATTAACATTAATCAACTCAACTTTTCAACCATCATTTTTCAATCAGAGGCACTCAACTAATTTTCACCTTAAAATATTCGTGGTTCTTGACTTCTGAAACTCACCTGTTTGGATGACGATTTTGACGGTGCTTTGGCTTGTAATTTGGGAACCTTGCTGGGTTTTGTTGGAGGTTTCGGACAGCATTGGTACGGTTGATACTGCGTAGGATTGGCGAAAGCAGTTTTAGCTCCCATACCGATGTAGAAGCATCCATCTCCTGCAGCATGAAAGAAACATAATGTCAGAATCCACCTTAATACACAAATGATAAATAATAATAACAAATATAGCGTTACTGTTAGTAAAATCGTCAAACTTGGTGAGAACAGTGAGAGTCTGACACTACGCCTATTTCAAGCAATGCTCGGAAAAATGCATGCAATTTCACAGGCAGGGTTCGCCTATCCAAAAGCTTGGTACTACCGTCCAGGACTGCCGGACTCTCGATTAACTGAGGGATTTGGTGGAAGGTACCGGTACTCTTTCTAGTGTCACTTTCGGAATTATTGAAGACAGATAACTTTATCTACCAATGTATAATATTTATTTTTTGGCTACACTTCACTCTTACATAATGAAAATCGAAAAAACTATGGACTTTATAATTTAACTTTAATTTATACCAAACTAGTTAATAATTCATATTCAGCTGCTACTCGTTTTTCATTATTTTACAAATAATCAAAAAAATTGAAAGTAGACTTACATATATTTTAAATAGAGAAAATAGTTTCTTACCTCCTCTAAGAATTCTAAAAATATGGCTTCGCACAAAAATTTTTATTTGTTCTAGTGTTAAGAGTATCCACATAAAAATGCTAATTATGTTACTTTGTAGCAAACAAATGTTCCTAATTTTATTGTACATTAGTTACTCCCTATCTTATTTCAATTGTTCCGAAAGTAACTTTAACGAAAGTGAACCTCTTTGGCTCACTTTTACCTGTAAAAGATCCTTTTAAGATCTTTAGATTTTGGGTGTTTTCTTTATCATCATCATCATCGTCGTCATCCCCATCGTCGTCGTCATCCTCATCGCTATCTGGATCATCATCATAATTTTTCTTATTTGTGTTATTATCTCCATCCTCATCGTCCTCGTCGTCGTCATCATCTTCGTCATCGTCATCACCTATAGAATTACAGCAACATGCAGCCGACACATGCAACACACCTCACTTTCCTCGCATGTATAAATAAAGCCAATATTTTGACATATTTAATTTTTGAATTATTTTCTTAAACTCAATTTATTTATGACCATTGCAAAGAAAGATTACTTAAAGTTTTTATATTCTTACTTTGTTGCTCTATCATCCATTCCAAAACTTTGTCCTCGTTTTTAAGGTTGCCTATAACATTTTGAAAATATAAGATGACAAGTAATTGGAACTTTTCATTATATTGTTCACCTAAATGTTACAACTGAATTCATTGCTTAGAACTTTGCTGTTTTTACACTGCTTCTGTCAATTTTTACGTCGTTAGACTGTGATTACATTCAACAACTTAAATAACTACATACAACATTTTGCTGCTGAATCAATCATATTCATAATTTTTTATTGAATGCTTGTATGTCGTAAATCAATTTACTCAACTGATTAATTAGCTGGAATTAAGTTTCCTCAAATGACATGGACGTAGACGTGGAGGGTAACATTTTTTTCGTAAAAAAGCGATCTAATCTTCTATCAATTAACTGAACCTTCTGAATATAATAAATAGAATTTAAACTGTAAATCCCTATTAAAAAGTTATTCCGGAAGATGAGATCTCTTTGTACGCGAATATAGAAAGTTTGTATACGTTTTAAATATTGAAATTGGTGAAACTGAACCTTAGCTTACCATCATACATAATAGGAACTCCTGTTTCGTAATATACCAAGGCAGGAAAACTGAAAATGCCAATTTCTGCAGCTAATTTAGCATCCATAGATTTCACAAATTGAATTCCATGTTTGTCAGCGTCGTCGTCGATGTTTTCTAGCTCTTCTAAGATTTGACTACACTCCTCACAGACGTCGTTATAGAATAGAACGGCTAAATGTTCAACGTCGTTTATTAATACCTGGAAATATATAAAAAATTCATCAAAATACACAATACATACTGCTAATTTATATTAATAAGAAGGTAAATTAACAAATACCTACCTACCTGTAAAGTTTTTCTATCCACGTTTTCAATAACATCAGGAGTAGAATCTCTCAAGGTTAATATCCATTCTAAGATGGCTTCTTCGTGCATCAGATCACCAGTGTATATTTCTCTAAATCTATTTCTATAGAACACAACAGCTGGTAGTGATGGCAGGTCGTATTCCTTTTGAATACCTTCATCAGATATTTTGATGAAATCGATGTCTTTGTCTTCACATTCATCGTCAATATTTTCAAGTTCTTGTAAAATTTTGTGAGATCGTTTATCGCCCTCTTTATCTAAAAGTGGAAACATCCGTTAGTTGGGAATAGTTTTGAATGAGAAGAAAATTGCTTACAGAAATAAACAACCACATGTTCATTTTCACTAAGGATTTTATCCAGCATTTTGCTGTTAACTTCTTCGATCCTGTCAGGAATTTCTAAAGTATTTTCATCTGTTAACCAAGCTAGGACCTCATCCTCATCTTCAATATCTCCTGTGTATACCAAAGGTTCCTTGTTTCTGAAGAACACCAGTTTGGGGAAATTTTTGATGTTATATTTTTTGGCTACGACTATATCTTCAGTTGTTACAAATATGATACCATTTTCATCCAGCTCATCATCAATATTTTCCAATTCCTTAAGAATATTGTCACATTCTTGACCTTCTTCACAGTTACCGGTAAAATAAACTACTACATACTCGTGTTCTTGAATAAGATCTTCCAATATTTCATCAGTAACTTCTTCTATAGTGGCTGTTTGTTTTTGTTCGATGAGCCATTTTAATACTTCTTCCTCATTCATGAGCTCTCCTTCGTAAATTGATGGAATTTTATCTTCAAAGTACACCAACGTTGGTAAATGGTCAATACCAAATTCTTTTGCTTCAGCGTCGTTGTCTATTCTTACGATGACAATGCCTTCTTTTTCTAGATCATCGTCTATGTTTTCCAGTTCGTTTAATACTCGAATATCTTGTTTGTCGTCTTTATCATCTAAGAAATGTATGAATACAATTAGCGACATTTATTTACTATTCAAAATAACAAGCAACACATTTTCCAGCATTCTCTGTACTTTACTTACAAAATAAAACAGCCAAATACTTTTCAGAATTGATAAGAAGATCCATCATCTCGTCGGTAACGTCAGGTATCTCACTGTGTCTTTTCTGATGTAGCAACCAATCCAATACTGCCTCTTCCTTTGTTAAATCTCCTTCATATAAATGAGGGATGCGTTTTTCAAACAGAACTAAACTGGGAATAACATCAATGCCGTATTGTTTGGCTTCCTCAGGATTATCAATTTTCACAAAAGCAATGTTGTTCTGATCACACTCGTCGTCAATATTTTCTAGTTCTGTCAAGACTTTTTGGCTTTTCTTTTGATTTTTATCGTCTGAATAAGCCATAAAAACGAAATGGAAATCAATAAAAAATTTAAACGGAACAAAGATTCATAGCATTCCACTCAAAAATGAAAAAAATAAACTTACAAAAAAGGACGGCAACGTGAGATTTTTTGATAATAAGAATATCCAACATTTCATCAGTGACATCTTCAATTTCATCATGTTTTACTTGATGATCAAGCCATTTCAACACTTTTTCTTCATCTTCGAGGTTTCCTTCGTACATAGTTGGAACACCACCTTCGAAATAAACGAGGGAAGGTAGTTTTTCGATTCCATATTCTTTAGCCTCGTCGTCGTTATCAATTTTTACAAAAACGATGCCGAGCTGGTCGCATTCGTCGTCGATGTTTTCTAATTCGTTAAGGACTTTTTGAGACTTTCTATCGTCGTCATCATCTAAACAAAAATTCATGACTTAAAAGCTACAAATAATAACAAATTTATTACTTACAAAACAGCACAGCTAAAAATTTACTTTCTTGTATCAACTTATCTAGCATTTCATCAGTGACATCTTCAATTTCATCTTTTTCAAGCTGCTCTACCAACCATTTCAATATTTCATCTTCTTGTTCCAAATCTCCATCATAAACATTAGGAATACCTTTTTCGAAGTACACTACGGCTGGCAAAGAGTCCAAACCGTATTCTTTAACTGCGTTGGGGTCGTCTATTTTTACAAACTGAATGCCATATTTATCACAATCGTCATCAATGTGCTCTAAATCATCAAGGACGTCGGAGGATTCTTCTGAACCATGATCATCTGTAAAAAACTCATTTAATTGTATATAGATGATACATTTAACGAGAGAGCTTACAGAAAAGTACGGCTAAGTGGTCCACACTAGATATTAGAGTCGTGAGAGTTTTTAAAGTGACATCTTCGATGGTGTCATCTTCATCTCCTGTACTTTTATGCTGAACTAACCATTCCAATACATCTTCTTCTTTGGTTAATTCACCTACAAGTTGACATGATTGGAGTATTGAAACTTTGATATTCATGGGATAACTTACCTTCATAAATAATAGGAGTTTGATGTCTATAATAAACAAGTGCTGGCAAAGTTCCCAAATTGTATTCTTCAGCCAAATTTTCATCGTTGATTTTCACAAAACCAATACCTAGCTGGTCGGCTTCATCGTCGATATTTTCGAGTTCTTGCAAGACCTTGGAGCATTTTTTGCAATCTGGTTTATCTGTAAAAGTATTTTGGCTTTTAGATTTGACAATTTATCATTTTTTCAACCTACAACTTGGTGTAGAATGAGGAAGCGATAGATCAAAAAAGAGACAAGACAAAGAGATGTATACCAAATACTACTGAATCCTTACTGGAGATCACCAGAAATGCAAACCGTGAAGGTTTTGATTTAAAAAATCACTATTAGCAAGTTCTTGGGACGTAAGAACTGGACAAAAAGTAGGAATATTTCCACATAATTGAAAAAAGATTTAGAACATCGAAAATATCTTCGAAATTGTGTAAAATACGTGAGTAATAAGGGACAAGATAAAAGCGAAATTTTGATCCGATCACCTGCCGATTAGAATCAATAATAGAGTTACCAATAGAATCCCCATAGTCTTTACAGAGTTGTACTAGCCTGTGTATATATAATTTTTTTTATTTATATCGAGGATTCTACATAATTTAGGAAAGCATTTCATGTACGCTTGAGTTCAACTAACATAATTTGAGCGAAAATTCTGTCAACCGATGCCAATGCTTTTTTAAATCACAAACCTTCAACAACACATATTTTACTTAAAAATACAATACCCATCCAATAATGATTTGTAATTGTTATAATAAGTACTACGGATGCAACTTTTCATATAATTAAAAAACTGTGACTTTGTTGATGGCAAAACGGATGTAAGATCAAGAGTGTTTACTTACTGCTTCCCGATTTTGTACACGTGTCGGCATCTGGACCTGTATATAGTAAGTGAGTGGTTAAATGTATTACGGACAAAATTAGAACATGGGTTTTTAAATTTGGAATGTGTGTTCGGTTTTGACTTGAAAAAACTGACTTATTTTGTAACTTCCAAAAGATTTTGAATTTCTTGATGATGTTTTTAGACGTGATACAAATAGTTTTTCCGTGAATCCTTCATAAATTGCAACTTTATATCGACTATTTGTTGAGAGATTGGACAAGCTGTATAGCTTAAACAGAACATTCAGGATTGTACAAAAAGTTACATGAGGCTTGTGGTGAATCGACTTGAAAAAACATGTGCTCTTGAACTGTCTCAATATCAATGTCTTCAGCATCGCTAAAATGAGGAAAATTGTTGGGTAGGTCTGAGGGAGATAGCCACTAAAGCATCCATGTCTTATGAATTAATTTATAAACCATTGTTTGGGTATGAAAATAGTTGGTACTTGACTAGTTGAAAGACCTAAATTTTCTGCAAGAACTCAATTAGGTAGAGATCGGTAAATACTTGATAGAATGGGTTATGTAATTCCAACCACACATACATAAAATGCATTTTTTCTATCTTCTTAATTATCGCAGTGTGGTGATGGAGATGAAGAAACTAAGAATAACTGAAGTAATGATAATTCGTTCCTAAGTTAATGTAATTTCAAGTTTTCTAAATAAACTGTTGATTTTGCACATTTCCCGTACAATGACATTGACTCGTTTAGTTTATTACAGCTGAAAAATTTTAAATTCACAGTCTACACACATTAAGTTGTGATATTATGTTGTTGTAAACTTAATATAGCTGACCTATTTAATTAAAATGTGTTCTATAATTGTGTCTGAGATAATAAGCCTGTGTTTCTGTTGTGACATTTTTTTTTTGGAAAGAAAAAAAATTAATACGAAAACTATATTGATCCGTAGTATAAAATTGTGTGTAACTCCGACGACAATATACACAGGATGTCCTAACCAAAAAATATATTCGTCTGATTAGAAAACAACAATGAATAAATGAAGTAGTTAATTAACGTATTTGATTTTTCTTCGTTGCTTTTATAATATATTTGTGGTCGCATGCAGCGTTTTGATTTTTAGTAAAATGCTACAGAAAAATAGTATATTAAGTATCAAGAACGGTAAGGGTTGCTGCTGCGTTTGGTCCAATTTTGCTGGAGGTATTACCCTTAACGTTCGAAATGCTTATACCATTTTTTTGCGCGATCGTATTGAAATAAACTTCGAATAAAATAATTTACATTTCTTCGGACTGAACGAAATGTCAATAATTTGCATTTTGGTGAAATTGTTTTTATGCTATTTATTACTTTTTATATTGTTCTGTTCGATTCTGTTCATTAAAAAAAGAAAAATCTTCTTATTTTCTTTGTTCCTTTTGTGTAATGAATGAAGTAATATATTATTTAGGTCTACTTAAATGTACGTAGGGCTAAGACGTCGGTAAGTAATTTACTTCTGAACGGTAAGTAAATCACTTACCGACGTGTTAGACTCAGAAACCAGTAAACACAACCTACCATCCTGACATCCGATGCTGTAAATAAACAAAAAAGATCGATCGCGCAAAACTAAATATACCACTTAGCCACAGCAACGCGAATTACATTTCCATGACACAACATAATAACTATCGTTGCCGATCAACGTAAGTAATATCTATTAGAAATTTTCTGGTACAAATAATACTTTTCTATTTATTCAGTAACACTGGAGTGGGTCCCAGGTCACAAATGTATCGCTGGCAATGAAAAAGCTGACGAACTCGCAAGAGCAGGATCGTCAACTCTGATGAACGGACCCGAACCTGCTGTGGGCATCCCCTGATGCTTAACGAGGTCATGGTTAAGAAAAGGGTGGGTGAAAGAACAACACAATAAACACTGGAAGAATACGCCCAGGCAAATACATGGGAAAAAATTCATAAGAGAACCATCAGAAAAAGTAGCGAAAAAACTGCTCTCAATGGGCAGGAACAAACTACGCACCATAACGGGGCTACTTACGAGACACTTTCCCACAAAGGAGCACCTAAACAAAATAGAGTTGTATAACGGAGACCTTACATGCAGAAGATGCAAAAAGGATACCGAAGCAGCTCTGCATATACTATGCAACTGTGGGTCGCTGGACCACAGAAGGCAGAAACTGTATGGCAGAACCCAAATGACTCCAGAAGATGTCTACAACCAACCAGCAAAGAACCTGTATGAGTTAATACCGGGAACGGATTGGCCGAATAGGTTGTAGTCAGAACACTAGGAGTATCCACAATAAGCCCAGGAGGCTAAGGTGGTGTCGGCGAAGGGACGGCTCTTTTTGAAAAAAAAAACTGCTTTGCGAAAAAATCTGCCGCAAAGAATATATAACCTCAATAATGCTTATTGCATGTTATACAATTGAATCACAGTAGCGCAGGGTTACCCAATAAAATTGACTTACAGAACAAAACTGCAACGTAGTCGGTTGTTTCAACTATTTTTTCCAAAATTTTAGCGTTGACTTCTTCAATCCGGTCAGGTAAGTCCATAGCTTCCAGGCTGGTAAGGAAATCTAGAACTTGTTCTTCATCCATCAAGTCACCTGTTGTACAAATAAGTTTAAAATTTAGCAAGAAGGGTTGAATAATGTTGATATTTGAAAATATGAAGATTAATCAATAAAATGCTCTTACCTTCGTATATAATCGGTTCTTTCTCTCTAAAGTACGTGAGAGCAGGAAACTTTGTAATGCCATATTGTTTGGCAAGTCGTTTATCGTTAATTTTGACAAAATCAACTCCAAATGAGTCGGTGTCATCGTCGATTTGCTCTAGTTCAAGCAATACTTTATCACATGTGGTGCAGCTTCGAGCATCTGAAAAAAAAATTATAGATTTAAATGGTAACATACAACTAGCAGCAAATATTTTTTTGAAACTGAAGGGACCAGAGAAAAATTTCAAATTACCAAGAGCTCAAAACAACAAGAGTTTGATATTTATCATTTTAAATATTCATACAATTATTCACAAATAATAATTATTAACCACTGAAAAGTAGTCCGTATAATTTTCTGTTGAGGTAGCGACTTTAACGTTTGAAGGAAGACTAAAGGTGGATTCATGCAACAGGAAATTAAAACTGAGATTAATTTAAAACTAAAACTAAAGAGATAAAACCATGTTATTTCTTAATTTAAATCTCAATTTCTTAGTTTCTTGCATGAGCATGTACCTGTAATGAAGATGTTTTTGCAAGAAACTAAGAAATTGAGATTCAAATTAAGAAATAACATGGTTTTATCGTCTTGGTTTTGGTTTTAAATTAATCTTAGTTTCAATTTCTTCTTGCATGAATCTACCTTAAAATGATAACTTCAAACCCATTGAATTGACAGGTGCACGTGTATGTAAACAAATGACACGTAACATGACATACTCATGACAACAAAGGGACTATAAAACAATTCAAATTATGGTGAGATTTAAATTAACCAGTGTCAAATTATCGAAAGTCGACTGCAGCTCTCTGTGTGTTTTCTATGAGTAGCTCAAAAATACTGAATGGGCTATATCCCAGATAGCACAAACACGTTTCAAAGACATCTTAAAGACGTTTGTTCACGATGTTCATGACGTTTCGAAGATGTCCGCTAATATCTAAAATATGTTTTGAAGACGTCTTTAGGACGTACATTGTTACAAAACAAGGCGTCTTTGGGACATCCATTTTTGTACGTCTTTAAGACACACAGTTTTGGACGTGTTTATATACCGTCTTTTTACTTGATGAAAATAAATGTTATAATGCCGTTTTATCTAATTCCACAAAATTATAAAAAATAATTAACTTGGCTCGCAAGAAACAGAGAAAAATCATCAGAAACTGACGCCTGTGAAAAATGAAAGCTTCAGTAGGTTTTAAGCGTTGTGGATAAATGACATCTGTAAATTATATATATATATATATGCAATTTATAATATTACTATTTTTTTTTGGTTGGAAATAAAAATTTGCAGTCTGCCAAGCTATGAATCAGCAACCATTAATGTGTTAATAAATAGAAAATAAGGACTATAAGTTGTTGGCAAAGGAATTTTATTTTATTATACGGCAAACAAAAAATGTAGCTGTAGAGCATATTATAAGAAATCGTAATAGTTATTTATATAATTAGCAGTACCCGAGTTCATTAAATGTTTTATTCGAATCAATTGTATATGACTATTTATATCTGTGAATACCATTTGCAGTGGACTTTGTTTTTCAATTCACTGGCTTTTACATTGTAAGCTCCTCCTACACTTAGGCATTGGAATTAACATGCTGTCACCTGATATTCCATTTTTATTCAGTCCTCAGTGACGTAACCAAGGTGCCGCAGAGCCCGCCACTGGGGTTGTGCCCCGTAGTTTTGGTGGCCCCTGATACCCAAGGCGCCAGCCCCTTATTTTTAAATGAACATAAATATACGATTTATTTGTTGATGTATACGGTGGGACCCGCTAAAATCATTGTGGGACGGGCGGATGTGAAGCTACACTACTATCTGTCCGTCCTATAGTCACCTCCATTTAGTGAGCTTTGTCAATAAAATTTTTTCTGGATAACTTTTTAATTTTTTATCATTACATTGTTTAGTATTATTTTTGACTGGTCCTTGCAGTACTTCATTTAACTCCGTCAAATCACATTTTTATTTCGTGATTCTCCATTTTCACCAACTGAAAGAATAGTAATACCGACCGGCAACACTGTTGGAATTTGTAGGTGTCGCAATTACATTCACTGTGACAATTTTAGCGCAGCTCAACTCCCGAATTCTCCACTAACGCTTAGGTAATCCAATCCTCTAATATTTCCAACTTGATATGATTTCATTCATGATATTTTTCGTAAAATTGCTAGTGAGAATTTGGAACACTTCACGCATCGTGTTTTTTTTTTATCAAGATCGTTGAAAGCTTAATCGAAAATTTTAGGTTACAATATAGTCGATTATATATTTGTATCAAGACTGGAACGTATCTGTAGTTATTTTTGTTTCAGTTCTATTTATATTCGAGTCCAAGTCAAATATATTGTAAAAGGGTCAATAAAAGATGAAGATTTCAACTAGTTGTTACGTGTTACATTTAAAGAAGGACTGCGTTTAGCCAGTGTTATACATTTCCCATTATAGGATAGAAAATTCATGCATATAATAATAATATACCCAAAATCAGTGTTGTTTTTAATTTCTATAGGTTTTACAAGAATACCTTGATATCAAAAAAAGAAAGTGCTTTATTTGGGTAAGAATAATGTTAAGAAGAAAATGCAAAAAAGAAGTATCAGCAACCCTATTGAAAGAGTAAGTGAAAGAGGACGTTGCATTTAATTAATCTGAACATATCTCTTTCAAAGGAAGAGCTGTTAACATTGGTGAAGCTGGCAAAATATCCAAAGCTCAGTTATAAAGGAGCCCCATTCCCGCAAGAATAATACTGGAGATTAGACTGCGATAACATGTGGATATAACATAGCGTCACTACAATAATGCACTTAGGGTTGTATAAAATATACAAATTTTTGCCAGAGGTTCTGTCTAACATAATGTTGCTACAATATGCACTTAGGGTTGTAGAGAATACTGTTCAAAAGTACAAGTACCGATAAAATGACATAAAACGTTTATACTGGCATACTTGCTGCTTGAAAAAGTTCAACTAGACAGTAAAGTTTGCTCCAGAGGAAAACAAAATTTCTGAATGGCCTAATTGACTCGAAATGGCCACTATTAAATTGTACCGGGACATTTTGAGAACAGCTTTAGTGTCATAAACTTGTAGCATCCATGAAAGTGTGACCCAGACTTTAGAATCTTCGTTTGGTGCTTCATTCCGCTGTCAATCAGTATGTTTTGTTACTTTCAACCCCAGCCATGGGGTTGAAAAAAACTAAAAGCACTAACTTTGATCCACCCAAAAAATGAAAAACTCAAATCTAGGGGCTCTGGTATGTAAATAAGTTGAGCAGCTTCCTCTATGGTTTCAAAATATAATTAACTAGTTTTTAATACTTTTTTCAACTTTTTTTTTGTCGTGTAGTTCCTACAACCTGTATATATTATTTGATAGTTTCTGTCACTGGTACAGATTTTTCGAATCAAGCTCTTTTATTCGCTTTGGCAACACTGGCTACTTGTGAAAATGATATTTGAATGTATACTGAATCGAGATATTTTTAGAAAACTCGACGGAATTTTTGTTTTAATTTAATTCGAGTCTCCATTATTATTTTCTAAAGTTTTCTTCAAAATATCTGGATATTATTCTAATAATTCATTGATAAATAGGTAGGTCGTACGTTGGCTGGCGAGTGAACAGATTATTATTTCAATTTCGAGCGATTATTTACAATTTTTTTTGTATACAGCAAATGAGTGCGATGATTTTGAAAACTCGTCTACTTTTTACCTTTGGTTATAAATAAAAAAATCGAGTGAGAATGTTCAGCCTTGGCAGTGGGTGTTACTTTACGCGTTAAAATTATTACGCTACTGAGACTGAGTTAATATCTCGGTTAATATGTTTATTGCCAGTTTTTGGAGTTGAATTCCGAAGTACAGTATGTGGACGTACCTTCAATCATTAATGGACGTATATTTAGGGACTTTACAAGGTATTCGTATGGTTTATTACAAACGATTTAAACGTTAAAAAGCTGTATTTTATCAAATATTAATGGGCTCATTTACATTTTTTTTTTTATTTCACCATTAGGAAGAGCACATCATTTTGAGGCTCTGTGCAAAAAATTAGACGTCAGCGAGACTCCTAAGTCGTCTATTATAAACATTAAACAGCGCTCCTCTCCGAATTTCAGGCGCGACGTCATCGCATATGAAATCTCTCGTTGAGAGAGCGGACACCGCGCCGATCGGTTTTCGGAGATGACTACTTCGCTAGTAGCAGTAGGTATTTTGCTAACTTATATGCTTATTATTTATTATATATTTTAGCAAACTCTAAACAGTGTTATGTTGGTGGAATAAGAACGTTTAGAAAAAATTTAAACTAATCGACACAATGGACCAAAGCCAGAGTGAAAAAAGCTATAAATATTGTGCGGTTCCAGAATGTAAAAGTACTACGATTAAAACATCTAACAAAACATTTATTTCTATTAATAAGGATGCAAAAAAAAACGGAAGCAATGGTAGAAAAGCATAAAAAGACTCAAAGCATTTACTGATAAGTCAACATACTTTGTTTGTGTATTTTTAGGATTTCATTTTTCTTCAATAAGAATTGTTATAAATTTCATTATAAAATACGTTGAGAATCCATATTGAGAGGGTTATTGAAAACCACAAGCTTGTATTAATCTAAATTTTTTTAATTACGTAAATGATACTGTTCTTATAGCTTGTGGTGTTATTAATGTTCAAAATTATTCAATAAAATAATGGATCAGTTCTTCACAAATTAAATTTTATTAAATAGGTACTGCTTTTTTCCAAAAACAGGTACTTAATCTTTTTCAGTAGATCATCAACAAAACTGGCGTATATTATATGTTTTAAAAGAAATTATTTTATTTGATTCAAAGTCCGGATCAGCTCTAACAAATATCGCTTTTTTTACCAGTGAGGTGCATGTGCATTTGGATCTGATGTAAACATTTGGAACTATTATTACCTGCTCCATCAAAATAAGTTTTTCTTGTTCTTTTCAACATAGGCTCATTTAATTGGGCAGTCTGCAGTTAAAAAAATTGCAATTTTTTACTGAGTAACCTATAGCGTTATCTTCGTAACTTTGTCCACCAGACCAGGAATAAAATAAAACATCTGGAATCACCCTGTATATCATTTGAGAGAGCATGTATTTATGAAAATATTGACATTTTTAATCATTCTGGCCGGAAACCATCAAAACGATGTGTCACATAGTATAAAATTATAATTTAATAAACTCGACTTTTTAAAAAACTTCATAATCATTAGCAAGTCCACTTCTGGAAGATTTAATGAGTCTGCTTTTTATTTTATCCTCACAAAATTTTGCGAGTAATTCAAAACAAATAAATTCTATGCGAGGCACGTTACAGTCAGAAGCGTAATGTGCACATTAACTTTCATATGTGGTGACGTCACAGTCATAGTCTTCGCTCCGCTACGGTATGCTTGTTTAATTGGTTGTATTAGGAGAACGACATATTATATTGACATGAAATTTTCAGAATCATATTTTTATCCTTAGTACTTTGTTTTATGACAGTTGAAAATAATTTAAAAAAATTTAGTAAACGAGCCCATTAGTGCTTCAATATTAGTAGAACAGAAAATAGCAATAGTAGGTAACTCCTAGAAGCGAAATACTGAAGTACATATATTGAATAAAAAATATTCATTCGAAATAAAATAAATAATTTGTGTAGGTAATATTGTGATTTCTAAGCCCGTATTATAATAAATACTTTATTGCGATTCTAATATAGTTTTAGATAAGTAATTGATTATATTATGTTGAAAAATAGCATTTTCTATTGTTTAAGTAGATGAAAACATGGACTGCGGACTGTAAAAAAATGTCTGACGCCTTCGTTACATCTAATTATAACATGTTATATGTAATTGTAAATAAAAAGTGATCTGTCTGAGATTTTTCTCGAAATATAACAATGGAATTTGGTCTTCGTATAGCAGATGTTTGATGGACCGAACGATTTCTAAAATAATGGCTCATTTTCAATGGCACTCTAAGGATAAATAAACTATTTTTGGCGAATTGATGGAAAAAGTTAAGTTTTTATTCGGTAATAAAATTCAAAAATAGATATCAGTAATTTGTGTAAGCTAGCTTGAACAATTATGGTTAAAGTTATTAAAAATGAGTATTAATTTCATCAAAATTAGATGTAGGTACTTGATATTATTTCTGAAAAAGTTGGGAATTCTGAGATCGTTGGCGATATTAGATACCAAACATAAGTCCCGTTTCAGATGGACGCGTATGGTACGCGCGCGTACCATATGCGTGAGGTCAGATATCATAAAATAAATTAAATGTAGGTTTTCAAATGGACGCGTAGAGCGGATGGCCATGAGCGCGCTTCAATTCATACGCCGGGCGACGGCTCAGCCCGTGCGCTCCACGTAGGAACGCGAGGCGCAGCTTGCTCGTCGTTTAGTTGTTGTTTTCAGATGGTACGACGCGTATACCAGCGTATGTGGTTGAGAGTGCTTCTCATTGTTGCCGATTCCAACCAATATTCAAGTTGTGAACAGAAAATGGCTAATGATAATAGGTTTATCGATACTGAAATACTTATTAGCGAAGTTGAACAGAGACCCAATTTATGGGATAGTTCTAATGAAGAATATAAACATCGGACTTACGGCAAAAATCCTGGGATCATATAGGAACAATAGTAATTGAACAATCAATAGGATGTACCCATATCCTTATCTTTTTTTGACTTTTTTTTTTAAATATAATGTGCAGCAATGGCAACAGCGCTAGATGTTTCTCCTTGCATGTTTCTTTGGTTACTACTGTCTGCCAACGACTGTACGCCCCATGTGAAAGTAAAACCACGTGTACACATACGCGTAACCTTTAATACGCACGCGTACCATACGCGTCCATCTGAAACGGGACTAAGTTATAAGTACTACCACTACAACACTGACACTACACTCATTATAGTATCTGCAATGGTATCTGAGTCCCAGTTCACCTCCGGTCTCTGAAGATAGCTTGGTGCGTCAGATAGTGCAAATTGTTTAGTTTAGTAGCTTGGGGACAGGGCCGCGCCTAGCTTCAAAAGCGCCCCTGGGCAAGGAACATAAATGCGCCCTCCCCTCAAAATATATGCTCCCTTTTTTTGTATAATTCTGTATTCCCCTGTGGTGATGCGAAATAAAAATTAAATAATGACAATAAAGGAAACATGAATGTTGCAGATATTTTCTCCACAGTCTACAATTATCAAAAAATTCAAATTACTACTTTATTTACTGGGCGCACTCCCAGTGAATATTTTTATTAGTACATATTATTTAATTTATTAATTAAGACTAAGAATGTAGAAAAACTAAAAATTCTAATAATAAAAATATAAATGTTGAAAAAATGAAGTGTCTAGGTGGCGCCCCAAGGTACTCAGCGCCCATGGACATTGCTCATCCTGCCCTTATGGACGGCGCGGGCCTGCTTGGGGGCAGTCTAACTTTCCATAAATCTAGCTCCTCTTATGAAGAAACAATAAAATATTTTGCCAACGACTATTTGATAATGTTTACATATTATGTGCGCTTCTTCAAGTATAATGGCAGAAATTATTATCAAAACTAAGAAATTGACATTTTAAATAATTTATAGCTGATTGCAAGAGTTTTATTTATTATACTAAATTTAAAATATAATATGGAATGTACAAATACACTGAATGAATGTTACCCCGCAAAAAAAGCAGAGCAAATAGTATCCCCAAATCTATGGCGAGAAAAGTGGAAAAAATCCAACTACTTTCATGATATTCATCATACTACAGTAAAAAACATGCAATCATCTCTAATATCATAAAATATTGGGGTTAGTGACAAGTAGGTATTGCCTTATCCTATTAACATATGTTGCTTTCGTTTATTTGGGCTTCAATCACTTGTGCGTGATGCCTCAGTCGTAACGACTTTTGAGCAAATCGAACACGATTTTTTAGGATCCTCAAAACCACCTGACATGTGCCAATGCCAATGAATTTCCTGTGTTGTTAGAAGAACAGTTTTCCATTATAATGTTTTTGATAATAAAATTTCGCATATTTAGATATTTTTAGTAAGGTTTAAATCGTATTAAATCGTAATCGGCACAATCTTAACCTTTAAATAAACGTCAAACCGGACAAATGTCAAATATTTAATGTCCGTGGGGCTTGAAGCTCATACTTTTCGGTATGTGCTTGAGGGGCAAGGGGAAGGTAAGACTAGGCGTCACGCCCGGAAATAAACGAACGGAATTCAGTCACTACGAGCTGCTACTAGCAGCCAAAAGTAAATAATCGAAAACGCTTATAATGTGGCTAACTTGAGCAGCAAAAAAGTTTGACGCATGTATGCCATCTAGATACCTATGTACAAAATTTTTATTTCTCATACCCAAAAACGTCTGAAAACGTTGAAGTTATTGGACCTAAAGGCCTTCCTGTATATTATCCTTTTATCGGTAAGTATATATACGATGTAAACTGGACTAATATGGTATGTTTTTTTGTGCTGAACAATCACTGATACCTGGAAGATCTATTGTAACCCCATCAGTTTCTATAGAAAGTCCCAGAAACTAGCAGTTCCTCTAGTCCTGTTCATTGGAAGAGTTGGAGGATATTTGCAGGTTTCAATTTAGGCAAGGACGACTCATCAGTGCATGTGCAGAGCCTATGTGTATAAGGAAAGTGTCAAAAAGAATACTATTCGAATGTTGACTTCATGTTCTCATTTGAAGCTCTTCCACGATAAGAAAGGTGTTTTGTGGTTAATATTAAATCATCTTAAATTTTTCTAGTTTGCCTTGTAATCAGTACTCATATTGAAACCATTGACATTACATTACATCAAGAGATTGCAGAGATTCATCAATCTTGCCCTGTTTATTGTGTCCAAAAAACTCTCCAAAATTCCTTTTTTGACTCGACTGATAGTTTTATCGTTTTTGTGGATACCTGTCAAGTTTACGATTATCTTGTCGATGTGCCAAGGAATATAAAAATGTCAAGTGCTTGTTTATCTTTTTTTTCCATGGCACATTAAATTTTGAGATTTAGGTCGATTCAATGTTGTAGAAATAGCATTGGGTTCTAGGAGCAGACATTGTACCCAGAAAATCTTTAAATCCTTAGAATAAAAGCCTACATTCTTCTACATGTAATAGTAAATTCAATGCTTCAGCTTCGCATTGTTTTCAATAAAAAATGTACGAACAGTAATACCATTGGCACCAGTCCGTTGCCAACAAATAGTCGCCAACATCAATTGAGAAAAAGAAGAAAGCAAAAAAAGCCAGCAGAAACTATCATGGGAAAAGATATGCTGACAGGATATTTTTTTAAAGTCTGAGAAAAGATTGATGAAACAACAGGAAAGATCAGTAAAACAAACATGATAGAAACTAACAGTAACGGAGAAAGAATGATAATGGAACATAATTTACATATTGAACAAACATTTATCAATAACATTTTAGTGAAACTAGCTGTGATATGTTTAATTTCTTACTTCTTACTATACCATTCTAATATACCTATTTTAGAGGAAATTGTTGCTATATATCTCATAATTCCAAGTACTTGACTGTCATTTGTAACAGGAAGAGATAACAAAGATTAAATATGTAGGAACAAACAGGAGTTTTACTTCTGTTCTGGAAAGAGGGTATAGAAACCAAAAGATCCGTATACTCTCAGATAGTCAGGCACCACTAGAGCAACCCAGTGAGGATTTTTCCAAGAAGGACTTAGTGAATAGAATGTTGAGCCTGATAAGGGCTACTGGTCTCTTCACATAAACGGAGCAGTCGAGAGCACATGAACCATAAGGGTTGAGGTGCCGAGGAGTGGGAGCCTCTGACTGGAGCTGCTATCAATCAATCTTTTTTGGATATAATTGTGGCGCTTTAAAAACTACATAAGAATAGAGAGGAAGCTTTCAGAATATACTGCTATTGTAGAACGTGGAAGATTGCTTGGTGGGTAAAACACGAACAACAAGGAAATATTCAATAACTTTAACATGTTTACATTTGCACAGATGTTGGTGCAGAGTATCATCAGGAATGAAGGAAACTTGTGTAGCTGTGAGAACAAGATGTGGATAGTAGTTTTTTGCAATAATTTTATGTATGAGATGATGTCAGCACTCTTGACAACTTTCATCATATATTTTTTCACCTTCTTGTTTATTTTATTCGTCGTCACCAAAGATAAAAATAACATACATTTGTACCAGTTTGTGTTAATTTATAATGCAATAAGAAATTTTTGAGTAATAGTACGGGCAATATTCTTTTGATGAAATCATTCAATTATGAGTTAAAAGTCCCACTGTATACCTGTGGGTATACTAGTTTTAGTTTTATTTGCTTTTTCATCCTTCTAAACTAAAGTGGGATGTTGATGTACGAAAAGCCGCGCTTAGTCACCGAATTAAATCCAGACATTACGATTTTTATTATTTCTTATACAAAAATCCGCCTTTAAAAATAAACCATTTGAAGCACAATAAAAGCAACCAAGCTATGATATCCCATATTTTTAAAATTTGGCAGAAGCGTTTAAAACCCAAAAATAAACTTGTTAAACTAATTTATTGTTTGAAGTTTTATTAATAAATATTATACATTGACGGTTGTGATTCAAGATGGAGATTAATATGAACGTTTTCGATTCAAAAACAAAAATTCGTGAAATTTTTAAAATCTACCAACAAAAAACTAAAAATAAATCGAAAATTGAGACTATAAGTAAAAGAAACCCGTACCATTTCGTGTCTGCAATATTAATAGAAAACGGGTTTGGTACTAGTTAACTTTCTATTTTCGATATCAGAAAAAAAACACACTCAAACTCACGCTGTCGTGAAACGAATAGCAGGAATAGGAGCCATTTATTTTTAAAACTGTCTTAAATCGTCCAGCAAAGGTCAGTAATAGCAAAAAAAGAGTTTCGAAACTATTTTTAAAGCCAAGAAGAGAGTTGCGAGAGACGTACGCACATTAGATTTATTTTTGTTACTCGAAATAATGTTCATAAAATGCAATATGTTTTTAAATAATGGCTGGTATGAGGAATATGTTTTTATTATTGTCAGGTGATAAAAACCGTTGCATCACACTGCAAGTTTGTGTGCGGGAGTATTGTTAAGCGAGCCAAATCTGGCTATGAGACACATAATACACTCACTAGCAACGTCGCGCACACCACACTTTTACAGTTTTAACTGTTACTTACACCAGAAGACGGCGACGTAGTCCTTTTCTGAGAGGATGCGCTCTAGTTGCTTGGCAGTGACTTCTTCGATAACCGGTTCTTGAGTGGTCGTTGGCCGTTTTGCTTCGGCCGTCACTACGGTGACTAAGAAGAGCAGCCACCACCACATGCTGCTCATCACTAAGTGAACGAGCCGGCGTCGAGGCGCTCTCCCACCACCCCCACTACTAGAAAATCGGCGTCGAGACGATTTGTTACACGACAATGACGGCAGGTGGCTCACACATGCGAAGATGACAGTACAGAAGTTCGTGGCTTTGTCGTTTTTATAAATTCAATATTATTAGATTTGTACGGAGATTGTTTTACATAAAAACTATTTCACCTACTCCTCATAGAACTACAGCAGATCTCGGTCAAAGTTAAGAGAGCTCTTTGTAGCCTGTTAAAATATTATTGTTTTTGATTAAAGTGATTTTACGTAATTTTATAGTCCAGAAAATAACCGAGACGAACCAAATTCAAATTATAGGGCTCATGCAATTACCGTTTTAAGACTGTCCGGAGTTTGCGTAGTCGAAAATGGCTTTTTCGGGATTTAACAGGATGGTTCTGACACCCGCAAGTTGGCGTTCGGGTTTATTTATGAACAGTTCTTGGACAGTTCGAAAACCGTCTAAGCCAGTCCCCAGTCTCGAGCTAGGACGATTTTTGGATTATTTCTTACGCATGCTCAAATCATTTGCAAAGGAGGAGAGTGGGAGCTATTTTGAAAATTTGCAGAGGCTGGAGGTAGAAGTTTGCTTAATGTTAATGTTAACAAATGGAGAAATATTTGAACATAGCTCATCATCAAGTAAAGACGATATTCTTCTTGATGTTATCCATAATCTTATAATTCCAGAAGCCCTACAAGATAATATTAAAAACGGAAACTTTGTGGAAAAGACTGTTCCTCAATACAGTGGTGATAAGATATCTTCAGTTGTCATATTAGTTAGGTTAGTTCAGTTCTATAGACCATGCGGGATGTTCGCGTTTTTTAAAACTTGGTTCAATTTTAAACGGACCGAAAATAGTTCTTAGGACTGAATAAAGTACGCAACTAGCTCTGTGCAATTCCATGATTGGTTTGCGAACTGTCCAGAAACAAAAACCCGAGTAAAGCTATAAATTGACATTTTTCAACGTGATGTGATTATAAACGTGATGTGATGCCTACCTTCTACCCCCTTCAAGTGATTGCTACAACCCTCCAATTTTCTGTTTTCTGTTCCATTGAGAACAATTTGATTGGCTTCATTGTCGAGATATGAATAAATCTACAAGTACATAAGACGATAAGCTACACGAATATGAGGACTGGAACTTATGTTGACTAAGAAGACTGTAGACAGGAATAGTTATTCTGCTAACTCCTGTTTTTTCTCGGAAAGGTGAACAAAAAAAGGAATTTAAAAGTTTAAATAACAATTTTTACTAGAGGTTCATGCTTGGGAAGAGCTATTGACTTTGAATACGGACAGATGGAGGAAGTGCAGCAAACAAGAAAATAACTTTTCTTAGGTTTTTAAGAAGAAGTGGTACTAGATACAGGATGATTTCTGATTATGGGCCTGGTCGAAGAACAAACTGTGTGTCTACTCACCACAGATAATAAAATTCATAGATGTGGGCTCATTTCCATTTCTCCAGGCTCCAACCGATACTAATAATTACATTTGATTGATACCTACCTGATATTTAATATTGGGGCTAGACCAAATAGTGTTAACTGTTGAAAATTACAAAATTACACGATTTCTAGAACTCAAGTAGGGTGATTTTTTTTTAATTAAAAAATCTATATTAAAAAAAACACAATTGAAGCAAAGGGAGTTGATGATGAAGTTCGTATTCTTGAGATAGATACTCTAGGAATTTTTGTGTTTAACATTTTTATTATTTGTTATTCAATATAATTTTCAAAAACTCAACCACCCTCTTCTGTCGAATTCTTCTAGAAGCCAGTGTATCCTGTCTCTATCATCAGCAGTAACATGATCAGCACTAAAACTTGGAACAGCCGCAGGATCACCTTTACCCACAACTCCACCTTTTCTCCCACGAACGATGAAAACTAACATAAACAACATACCTCCTAGTATGGTTTTCATGGTATCAGGAAATTCTCGCATAAAATTGTCGTAACTGAAAGGAGATACATCACATTTAAAAGCAGACAATGTATTCACGAGCCCTTCGTGGTAATATTTAATGAGTATTTCCAAATTTTGTTTAAGCACTTCGGTTTGTACGCTCGTGAATAAGAAGAATAACAAGTCTCTAACAGGGGAATCGTAATTGTACATTTGAAAATCGACTATTTTCACGCCTGTAGCTACTTCTTTATCAAATTTGATCATTATATTGTTTACCCAAAAATCTGTATGTACCAAAGTAACGAACGGTTCTCTAAATGTCTTCACTGGAACTCCCATATAATCCATAGATTTTCTAATCGCTTCTTTTGTGGATTCTGTTAATTCAGAGTCTTTCAATATTTCCACCAACCCATTAAGTTCTCCACTTAAATCTACTGGCGATTGTTGCTCTAAGAAGCAAGCGCAGTTGCATTTTATTTTGTGTTCAAACGTTTCGGACTCCTTAAATTTCAAAGCTATGATGGTTGCATGGAATTTAGCTAGATTCCTGAGGATTAGTTTTGATGCTGGAAGGTCGAAACCTATGTATCGGTCGACATTCTTGTATCCTAAAATAGAACAAACATTACAACAAAAAAAGGTAAACTTGCTAGTATCCTCTAATCTCAACGGTTTCAGAGATAATCACATTTTAGTGATTACCACATGATTATTATTAAATGAAATAACGTTAAAAAAATGTAATGTAATTTAATGTAAATGTTCATTACATTTTTGAGCGTAATTTCATTAAATAATAATCATGTAGTTAATCTCTAAAATGTGATTATCTCTAAAACCGTGAAGATTTGGGGATACTAACAGATATTTAACGAATAACGAATATTTCGAACACCCTGTATAGGGATATGTATCTGGAAACTATGCACTACTACATTTAGAATAAAATAAGTGAAATACGAGAAATAAATTTATACTGCAATTTTTTGTAGGGTATACTTGCTTCGTTTGGACAATGTTGTTAGAATTTCAGGTCAATTTAATAAAATTAATAAAAATCTCTCCATTTTTTGAAGTATAAATTTAATTCTCGTATTTCACTCTTGATATTCTAAATGTAGAAGTGCATAGTTTCCAGATACACATCCTCATACAGGGTGTTCGAAATATATTGAATGAGTATTTCTAAGTACGACCCTGTAATCACATTTTTTAGTGGTCTATACTCGTAAACATACAAAATGCTTCTCTAGATGCATCAAATAGATTTCATTTCAAACTAAAAAATAAAAAAACCTCTCCAATATCATTGTTAACCCCCAAAACGTGCATAAATTATTACTTTGACGGTAAATTTTTGGTAGTAAAATTGTCTGCGGAAAAATTAAAAGGAAATAGTAGATTCCATTGCTAATACTCTTTTCAATTATAAAAAGCAGGTGTTGTTTTTGGGAAACACGAGTTTTGACATTTTTTGTTAAGCCGGACCTGCATTATCTTCTTGGAGATGCTTTTGATGGAGTTTCTAGGTGATGGTTATCACGTGTACCAAATTTCAAAATAATATACAGGGTAACTCGGAAGTTATGAGGTCCGAAAGAAATAGGATAAATTTATAAAACACCCTGTATCTCGGTTATAAAGTGCAGAAGAAACATTAAATATAGGTTTTTGGAAGCACCAAAGTGTTCCCCATCTACAGTTAAAGTTAGGCCCTTTCCCAATGAAACACCCTGTATTATATAATTGTATATATATAATTGTATATATATATAATATATATATAATTATATATATAATTGTATATATATAATTGTATTGTATATATAATTGGTATATATAATTAATAATTCCATTAGATTTGGTGTATTCCCAGCCCAATTAAAACTAGCCGTAATAAAACCGTTACATAAAAAAGGTGATCCTGAATTAATAGAGAATTACAGGCCTATAAGTATTTTGCCTAGTTTTTCAAAGTTATTGGAGTTAGCCATGAGTCACAATTTGGTAACCTTTTTTGAAAAATGTCAAATTTTTAGTAATAATCAACATGGTTATTTAAGTAGAAAATCTACACAAACAGCAATATTTCAATTCACAGAGAACATAGTAAATTTAATGGAAGAAAAATACTTAGCAATGGGTATGTTTCTTGATTTATCAAAGGCATATGATTGTCTTGACCACCAACTTTTATTAATTAAATTAGACCAATACGGAGTGAGAGACAATTTCTTGAAGTGGATCCAATCCTACTTGTGCAATAGGCAACAAAGAGTATGTATTCGTAACGGCCCTCAAAGTAGTAAATCTACTGTAATTACCACAAATATTGGAATACCACAAGGGAGCATTATTGGCCCTTTGCTCTTTGTGATTTACATAAATGACTTATGTCAAATGAATTTTAATAATAATCAATTTATGACAGTATATGCTGATGATACTAACCTTTTGGTAGGAGGAGAAACATATCCAGAAGTAATAAAAAACTGTGACAATTTATTTAAAAAGACAAAGGAGTGGTTCACAAAAAATAAACTGATTTTAAATGAATCAAAAACCAACGTTATACTCTTCAACACTATACCAATAGAATATGGACCTGAGGTTGTTGAATTGGAGGATAAAGTTAATTTTAAGGTATCGAAATATACAAAATTCTTAGGGGTCTTTGTTGATGAACGTTTAAATTGGTCACAGCACATTGATGAGACATCGAAGAAACTGAGCAGTATTACTTATGGGTTACGGGTTGTTACCAAATATTTAAATAAAGAAACATCAAAGATCCTTTATTTTGCCAATTTTGAATCCATTTTAAAATACGGCATTATTTTCTGGGGTAGTTATAGCTACTCGGAAAAAGTATTTATAGTACAAAAAAGGGCGGTTCGCATAATAAATTGCATGAATTTTAAGGATTCTTGCAGATCCATATTTAAAACAAATGGAATTCTCACATTGTATGGATTATACATATTTGAATGTTTAATGTACCTTTTTAAAAATAAAGAAATATTTGAGGCATGCTGTGTGACACACAGCTATAACACCAGGAAAAATAATTTTATTTATCCACATCACCGATTAACCATTACTGAAAAATCTCCAATATATATGGCAATTAAATTCTACAATAAATTACCATTACGAATGAAAACCTTAATATCCAGCAATAAATTTAAGAAGGAAATTAAAAAACTTCTTGTTGACATTGAGCCGTATTGCATTAATGATTATTTACATGCAAATTTAAACTAATTTTCCCTTAAATGTTAAAGTTGTGACGTAATTTCATTCTCTGTTAACAATTATAATTTTTTTTTTGTAAATGCTAGCATTTTCTGAAATATATATTATTATTATTATTATTATTATTATTATAGTTCAATGTTTGAATAGTTAAGAAAAAAATTAATAAGATTTTAAGCCTTGCCACACGCGTACAAAAATATTGAGCATTTATTTGGGGCAACTTAAATTTCAATAGAGTATTATTTATAATTAAATGATTTTATAATTATACGAGAACATTCCTATAAATATGATAAGATTAAACAATCCATTATAAAAATATTCACTTGAGCATCAATATACTACGTATAGAAATAATTGAATTAATTTTAATCAAACAGAGTAAAATTTTCATAGACAGCCCAACAAAAAATCCTGATTTTATTTTTTTTCTGTCTAATATGATAAAATGGGAGGGAGATGGTAACAAACTAGACCTTCAGAGCCGGTGGAGCAATATGAAAAAATTATCGCTTCAAATTTAGTAAAATTACATAGATAATTTTTTACTGGATATAGTAACCAATCAAATTACTTAATTTCAAGTCATGTGTCAAATTTCATTCAATCACCGCTGTATTACAGCGATAATACCCTACATGTGGTGTTTTCAGTTTGGTGTTTATTTTTTATTAAAAATTAATTAAACGTCAAACTGACAACTGGATTAAAAATGTCGCGAATATTTGGTATTGCATCTAACGATTCAATTAATTTACCAATTCTACTTTCCACAACTGTAGTTTTAAATAAAAATGAATACTATTTGATTAAAATTGATAAAGTTTGTATTGAACATTATTAAACATCAGATTGGCAATCAATTTTTTGAAAGCTACAAAGTAAAAAATTATCTTATCGAATACTCCTCGGGTCTTGATAAATACTCAAAATTTTGTCGTAGAGAATCCTTCAAGCACGTTGCTCAAAGATAATAGCCCTCGGCCTGCGGCATTGGGCTATTATCAAGCAACACGCTTTCAGAATTCTCTATGACAAAATTATCTCGGTATTATCAAGACCCTAGGGGTATTACTCCTGAAAATACTCATATTTACCTTTAACTTTCAAATTTTCCAAAACTATAAGAGCATCTTTATCGACAACATTATTAACACCATTTAAGTTGCTTCTTCCACCAAAAAATTTCGGAAAATCATTACTTATTGCAACCCCGTGTTTATTCTGGAAATTGTGTATTTCAGGTACAATTGTCTTATAAAATTCTTTCTCTGCATTGAAAGTAACTTTTATGTTGAATATTTCCTGGTAAAATTCTGTTTCTGGTATTTGCTTAGCGACAACGCTTAGATCCTCTATTTCCTCATTGTTATTTTTTATTTTTAAATCTAATTTGTAAATTTCACTGCCGTAATTCTCTCCAGGTGCTGTTAAGTTCGTGATAGTAGTTTTGATGATTTTGCTGCCATCTTTCAAATAATCTTTCATTACTTCTTCTAATTTTTCGATCATTTTTTATGATTCTGTTAACAACGAAAGTGATGTAACAACTGATAAGAATACTGATTTATTAGTTAATGTTTTTGATATCGGTGTGAGTGTTTTATATTTTATCTCAAAAATGATAATTTAAGTGTTAAACATATAGCTTAAAAGATAATAAATGAAAATAATGGAATATTCACAAAATAACCAAATAAAAGTCTGATTAACCCGCTGTATCTCAGAAATATTTATCTTACATATTAAAGGAAAAAAACTACATTTCAAACTCCCATATGAGAACGTGATGGAAATGGAAAGTTTTCTAATGCACCGCTAGAAGGTGTAGTTCACAATAATAACCCAAAAAGCTAATACTCTTCATTCATTTTATATTTCAGTTGTCTACGATTTATTACCTCTGCGTCTATTACATTATGTAACATTTATTCAATAGATTAGGAGGAGATCAAAAAATGACGAAATTTGGTTTGAATTGGTTAAATAATTATTGTTTTATGCTTTAAGATATAATATCATGAAATTTCAACTTCTAAAAATCAACCCTTGTTAGAGCATAATGTAAAAATACATAGAAAATCAGGAGAGTTTAAAGGTATCGAATAAGGTAGTGTTCGATCGTAAATAGAGGCTATATTTCTAGCCAAATATTTACTGTCCAGGAAATCTACATACATACATTTTAGTCATTAAAAATATAACATCGCATTCGAAGTTGAAAACAAAGCAATTGTTCAATCCCCTCCACCAAGCGACCGTTAAAATCACTGGAATGAAAAGATAATATAATATTTTCTTGGGCATTTAATTCTTTTTCAAATGATACTATTTTTGCCAAAATCCATAAAGCGGATCAAAAGTTATAACAGTTTAATTGAACCACTTATCCCTACCACCTCTAATTTTTGAAAACGTTAGCGAATTTTGGAAATAAAAATGCCAACTAGCCACCATACTAACAATTTCTTGACCAAAAAGTCTCTAAAATTTTTCCTACAATTTTTATTGCAGTCTTAGACTACCGACTAATATAATTTATTTGAATAAGTGTTAATATAAAAAAAATATTTAACTTACGTTTGCTTAAATTTATTTTTCACTAAATCAAGGTCGCACTGTATTACTCCTCTATATAATATTTAACATAATAGGATGAGGAAGTGTCAACCAGCACTTGGATTGGTACTAATTGGAAGTAATGGTTTAACTGGTAATGTGAAATAATCTAATGCCTTACTATTTGGAACTCGCACATTATACTATGGTTAAGTTTATATTATATAAACGATTCTCTAGCAATAATATGCGCCAAGTAACACAGGTTAGAAGGGGTCACATTAACCCAATCAGATGCCAGATTTTCAGATTAATTTTCATTCAAATTCAAAAATTTAATATACAAAATTTTCATAGAAATATTTTTAAAAAAGTGCAGAACACTTTTTTAACTGCACGTCACGAATTGGTCCTAAAGTACGAGTATGGTCATCCTAATCTCCAAACAATAGAAAGAGGAGTATGCTGAATTAAAATAGCACGACAGCGGCGCTCCTTACGGTATTTTATTAGAATTATGAGTATAATAATTTAAATAGTTCATTATTCTTTTTGTTAATTATTTTGGGAAATTCAACCAGACTCTTTTTTGTATATTTTTTAATTGAACGTTTCGGTGTCGTTCCAACTACGATTATCAATAAAAATCAAGTTTTTTAAACTTTGGTCCATATCTGACACTAAAGGAAAAACTCGACAACTAGACAATCAAAAATATTTCGTACTTTATGACAGCAAAAAATTTGTTGTCAAATTTTCAACGTTCATTTACAGTAGATCGATCACATATACCTAATAAAATGTGGAAACAATTTTTTTCTAGGACCATGCGTTTTAACTCACTTTCCCGCACGCATTTTAGTCTTTTGAAAAATGGGTTGGTATACTTTTCAGTATATACGGTCGTAGAAAAAAGCCCCGCCCCGCCCTTGACCGCTTGCCCGAACTCCGCTTCGCGTCGTTCGGGTCAACTGCAGTCGCGTGTGGGAAATTATCACTTTCCGTACTTGTTATGAAAATAACTATTTTCTATAACCGTGCGTTTTAACTCAATTTCCCGCACGCATTTTAGTTTTGAAAGTGTCACTTTCCCGCACTAGTGCGGAAAAGTGAAATTATGCAAATTTTGACCTTATTAGATAGTTTTTTACTTCGGAAGTTATAACTATTGTTACAACAAGTGAATAAATATTTACGAAATAGTCCATCAAATAAAATCTACATCTTTTCTAGCTTTTTGTTGCATTTTTAATATTTTGAAAATATAAAATAATGAAGATATTTTAATATAACCCTGTACATTCTTTGAAGTAGTGTCACAAAACAACTATCAAACCAAAAGGGTTTGGTATAAGAAAAATATATCAAATAAAATTCTTTCGTCTACAAATGACTTAAAGCCGTTGCCGTCACCTTCACCGTCATCTTTATGTGACCTGCAACCGATGCCATCCTCATCAACGTCATCTACTTACCAGTTAACACCAAATAACTCCACTGGACCGGCAATTCTAAGTAATTTACAGAATGCAACAAATTGTGATTCTAATAGTAATATTTATAATAATTAATCGTTTTTGGTCGAAGTTTTGTATATGTATGTTGAAATGATATAACTTTTGAAAAATGGGTTGATAAACTTTTTGTATATACGGTCGTAGAAAAAATAATGTTTCTAACTCATGCCTAAAGTGTATTTTCGCACTTGTTAGGAAAATAAATATTTGTTCCTAGCCATATTCAGCTCGTCGTCCGGAATACAGGTCGGATTCTGCTGGGCCCTTTAAGCGGTGCTTAGGCCAGCCGCAAAATGAAATGCAGCTTGGTGAGGTGACGCAGCGTGAGTCACGGCGAGGTTTTGTGAACCTAATAAAGAATATAACATGCGCATTGCGCATATTCCTTCGCAGCGTGACGTGACGCAGTTTTGGGGCAAGTGTAGTTGCCGCAGTTTTTTTCAGAAGATCACGGAACACGGTGTGTTTTGAAAGCAATGGGAGACAAATTAATCGAAGCTGTGCGGATTCGACAAGTTTTGTACGATACAAGTCCTGTAGACTTCATGAGAACAAAGTAATTGGGAAAGTTTTTATCACTAAATTCTTGAGTTAAGGCAAATTCTCCACGAGTTTTTTTTTCATGTACAAGCTTCTCACTGACTTTTTATTAGTCATCTGAGAGATAAAGGATATCATTTCGAACTCGAAATCGTCTTCTGAATCAGATCTAGTACCAAATAGAGAATCAATCAGTGCAATAGCAGTTGTCATGTTTCAGAGCTGTCCAAGCTTCAACGTGAAAACTACAATCGTATTTTTTGTACGGTCTCGCCGTGATTAGCTACACTCTGCGTCTTATTTTGCGCCGAACCCGCACTAGCAGTATTCTCCAGCCATAAACTGGCCGTGACTCACGCTGCGTCACCTCACCAAGCTGCGTCTCATTTTGCGGCTGGCCTTAAGGGGCCCTCACTCTGTGCACGTTTCATATTTTTACCAATACTGTGTCGGGTTCAGTATTTTTATATTGGACATTTTTTCCAAAAATTGAATGATCTAAAAGTACCTAATGTCAAAAGATTTCATAACTGAATTTCTAGAACTTTACAGATGTTATCACTGTTTATGGCAAATAAAGTATAAAGAATACAGCTAGTGATCGCAACAAAAATTTCAGATCTTCGTAGCTCCTTCCAGTGGCCAAAAATCGTAATGTAGCAGTGTCTTTCATGTTGCGTTATAGCTTGCCGCATACTTGTGTTTTCTTTTTGTATTAAAGGAGCTACTAGAGATAATAATTCAAAGTACGTGTCTTGATTCATTCTCAAGTATTATGCCAATCTGAGGGATCCAGTCGCCCCTTTTTTTTGTAACCAAGTCTTCACCCATTTTGACCGAGGTTTTCGTTTAATAATACACTTTTCCTTAATAACTACACACGCCACTGCCATTAACATAAGATCTTTTTTTGACGTCATGTCACGCATCCTCACTCAACAAGCAGAAGTGTGTGCCATGTTAAGTATTCTAAACATGGATACAAAGGCCAGAAAATTATGGCAACCTGTCATGTGCAGAACAGAATTATTAGAGAGTTATTGGAACTTTGATAAGGTCAAGCAGTAATAGTGCTGTCCTTATAGTGACATATATGCATGCGCATTTGATGTTTTGAATAAGGGAAACATTATTAAGGTTAGTGAGTGCTTGGAGTGCTTGTCCTTATTTGTGCGCGATTACTGCAGTGCACTATCCCGACTTTATTTCATGTTTCATATTTATATGTCACAATTTGTGGGTGATCTGTGTCATCTGTGACACCTACCTTAATATAATGTCATTATAGAGTTTCATGTTTCAATAACTCCAAATTTTAAGTCAGTTTTAAGAGCACTATTTATTTAAGGTCATCACAATTACTGCAAGGCAGTAATTTCGTGTTTCCAATAACTCTGTATTTAGTGATAATTCAAGAAAATATTGTTAACTATAAAGTCGATTTAACGTATAATTACTGGGACGGAATCAACCTAGCTCCTAAATGTTATATTTTGGTAAATTCTGAACCGATTGGGCAAATTTTTTTGCTCTCAATTTGACAAGGTCGTTACCGAAATATAAGAAAGTTATTAAATTGGCATATTAATTGGCTCTTACTATTTTTAGCATGATGAAAGGAAAAAAGAAAAAAACAAGTTTTCTTTGGTCAATTTTCATTATTCGTCAGTTCCCAAAGGCATCCAGTAATCTACAATTTACAGTTTAACAGATAACAATTCATACTTTGTAATATTAGATCTTAGAAGAGAGCACTAAAATTAATATTCACATAATAATGAATATTTTACATCATTTGATATCAAAAAAGTAAACAGGAATTTATCAACATCAAAATTTATTAATTTTTTTTTTGTATTTTGCATTATACCAAAGGGAGTCACATTCAAAAGGTGATATATAATATATCGATGAAATTTATTTAAGTATACATTTGAAGAGGTCAATTACAAAAAATGCTGTAGCACCATTTAAGTAAACAGTATAAGAGCGGGTTTAATGCTAAATAACAATTCGAGAAATGAAAATTTTTCATTGGCATTAAAGTCTGTTCATTTAAAATCGGCTCTTCAGATTTTCAGTGTAAAAGATTCTCATCTATTGACAATATTAAATAATTACAAGTACCCACTTAATTGAAATTGAAGATGAAATATTTAATATACATTCAAAATATAAATATTCAAATGTAGAAACAATGAATGATTGATTATATTGATATCAGTTGGAACTATTTGAAATTCACCTTCGGACAAGTCGGCGATTTTGATTGAACATACTTTAACGCAATTCTTTATATTTTGTTATAATAATGATAAGCTCTCACAATTAGTAGGAATTAATGTATCGTTTATTAAAATAAAAATGTTTGCAGTATTAATAAATACGTTTTTTTTCTAACGTTTAATTACACTTTTGTACATTTAATGATAACAGCAAGGAAAAGTCTAACAATGTAAAGTTTTTAGATCATGTAACTTGAAATAAAAATAATTTTTTAATATAAGTTTTTATGGTTGAGAATTCTCTGGTTAAGTGTTACGTAGAACATATTTGGAGATAAAATATTTTAAGTGTTTTTTTGTTTAAACTTGTGCTTATATTTTGAAATTTCTATGAAATCAACCGATATGGCGATTAAATTTATATCAATATCACTTCCAACATATCAAACAGAATATTTTCTATAAAGCACACTTAACCAAGTATACGTTAATAACATAATCTCCTATTTCATTTGAATTATCATACAGAACAGAGTAAAAGTGAAGTTAGTTCTTTAACTGATATAAAAGTTTCGACTGTTTTGAAATTTCACATATATTATATGACCTAAAAACGGAGGATGTGATATGTACATTCTGAACATTTTACAAGCAAATGAATACTTATTGGAATATAATTACAACATAATTGATATATATCTTACATTGGGGTTTACTAAACTAAAATGAAGGCTGGCCCCATTTCAACATGATATTTACAAAAAGTCTCAAACAAAACATATCTTTAATCATTACAAATTATTTTGACGAAATAGTTTTATTCAGTGGAGACAAATAGTCCAATTATTGATGACCGATAAAATGCAAGAGTTATGGTTTGGATTGTTTTTTTTTGTGATTTTGATAAAAGTAAGGAGATAAATTGATTGAATATGTCTAAATCCTAAATTATAGATTATAGAATGATTCAGCTTCATATGCCTCGTACAAATACTGCAGGTTTCCGAGATAAAAGGCGTTTGAAGTTTGAAATTTTCATTTCGCAATAATCAATTTATTAAGATTAAGAAGAGAGCAAGACGCCATTTAATCATTAATATCCTACTCCTACTCACCTGATTGATTATCTAGAAATGGAATGTTTGTACTTTTTAATCCTAAACCACATTTTAAAGGGAAACGGTCTGCTATGTCATTGTTTTATCCACTATAAAAGAGAATTATTCAAAACCAAATACCCAAAATATCTCATCGCATGCTTGTAACTAAAAATTCTTATCCCGGTCAGCGAAATATTCTTATAGTTGGCTGATTTGTCGTATATAGCGTCGATAAGAAAGTTTGGGTCTTGGGCAGTAACCTTGATCTATTTGTTTTTCACATTAACCTCGATGGTTAAAAAGGGCTTCCATTTGAAATAATGAAGCCTATATGTGTCATGGGATAACAGAAAATTTCGCAAGGCCCATTTAAATCGATTTTTGACACCTTTATCCTTGAAAATAGGTGGAAAATTTCAATGTAAAAGATGTCTATAGTCTGTACAGAAAGTACGAGGAGTAATAAATCATTCATTTAAGTAGATTTTATAGACGTACCGTAAGGTACATTTTGTATTGAACGAATGAGTTGCAGCTATGCTAAAGAATATACGATTTAGGTCAGAGGTAACGGGATGTACTAATTTTAATAAAAAGAGTGATAGAGGTACATAAATTTTAGTAAGTTTGATATGGAAGGCAACACAGTTTATTCATAATTGAAAACAAACCAATCTGTAACAATAATTATTTTATATATTTTTGTATATATGTGTGTATAAATGCTGGATATAGTTTCCAAATCTTGGCAAGATGAAAATATTAAAAGCGGAAGGCAGGCATTCGTGGAAGGTTTGTCGTTAGGTTTGCAGCCACCATCTGGAAAAGGAAAAAGACTTATCATTGTCCATGTTGGAAGTTCTGAAGGTTTTGTTGATGGTGGATTATTAACTTTTATTTCAAAACGCACGGGGGACTATCACGAAGATATGAATGGGGATGTCTTTGAGGAATGGTTTGTTCAAGTGTTGGATCTGATTCCAAAAGGGGCTGTTATTGTTATGGACAACGCAAGTTACCATTCACGGTTACGAGAAGCATTGCCCACAAGTCGTTGGCGTAAAGCAGAGCTTTTGGAGTGGCTTATTTCGAAAAATATTAAGTTTCCAAAAGATCCACTAAGGAAAGAACTTTACAGAATTGCAAAAATGAACAAGAACAAGAAAATTGTAGAAGAAATGGCTTCTTCTCGTGGTATATCAGTTCTTCGACTTCCCCCTTATCATTGTGAACTTAATCCCATAGAATTAATATGGGCTCAGGTAAAGGGGGAAGTTGGAAAAAAATACTACTTTTAAAATAAACGATGTTGTGAAATTGTTTGAGAGTGCTGTAAGTCATGTTAGTAAGGAAAATTGGACAAACTGTATCGAGCATGTTATCAAAGTAGAGGCAAATATGTGGAAAATTGACAATATTTGTGATGATTTAATCGACCCTATTATTATTAATGTCAACAACGATTCTTCCCCTTCCGAGTCGGATATAGAATAAAATGTAAGTAATAAATGTATTCCAATAATTATTTCTTTTCATTTTTTATTATATTATAATTTAAAACGTATTTTTTTCCCAAAATACACACCACTGCATTGCGTTATTGCTTATCTGCTAATCCTTTAACAATGAAGAAACCCTAAATTTTGCTACAACTGAAACAAATACGGGGTCGATCTACCTGGTTTTTAGATTTACGGAAGAAATGTAATTTGAAGTAAGAGATTTATCAAAAATTTCATGGTGCTCCCTGTAAAGGTTTTGCATACTTAATTAGGGTTTATTACTCCTCGTACTTTCTGTACAGACTATACAGTCTTTTTGGAATGTTTGAAGGGTTAGTAACTTTTATCTTGACAAGTCGAGATCTTGTCTCCACCAAATACGTTAAAACATTTTTCTCATTAAATTTATGATACTCCCTACTAAATTAGTGCTTTTTTCAAAAATAATATAATCAATTCAAAACAGAAATTGAATTTTCCTCTTTAACTACGACTTTTAGGTATTTTCTATTTTTCTCAAAAATGTTGTACACGAATTTTAAAGAATTTTTATAGTAATTAGTATCGTCCAGTCAGAAATATATATACGTCGTCCCATTTGTTTGTTTGACAAATAAATATTGAAAACATTTTCAGCTCTAATATGCTTTTTCACTAATAGAGATCGAATATAAAGGATTTTAAACCAAAAATTCAACTCAATTTTCTGAAATAAATTAAAAACATTTGAAAATAGTTCTCCCTAAAGAATAAATGATTTTAAAACCATTCACGTTAAATAGTTTTCATCAAAATATTAAAATGATCCTCCCATTTTATAAAAAGGAATCACTCTATTACGTTTTTACATTCCATTAATTTTTCATTTAGAATATTTACAATTTTCTTGAGTCACCCTGTATACGGAGGACTTACCACTATGTTGATCAAACATACCATTGGGACACGGACATTTTATAATGTAGACTATTCTAGAAAGAAAAGTATTGTCTCAAACGAATGGGCTAAGATGAAAAATATTACAATGGCAATACTTAGTCATTTTTACAATTATTATGCGATAGACACGTTGACAGGAACTATTAATCAGAAAACAGTACTCTTCCATACCCAAAAATTAATTTACGTTCAATATTAATGATTTTCCATAAAAATAAGAAATATTCAAGTTGTTTGAATTCAGACACAGAAATAAATATATTGTCGACATATTTGAACAAAATTCTAAACTCTAAAATTCATAGTGTGATTCACAAATAATTGAAACTATTAGTGGGAAAGAATTTTAATTTCGTTACTTTAAATGGAACAGTACTGCTGTCAAATAGTCGAATTAATTTTTATAATTTTTTAATAATTTGAAGATAAGTACAACACAGACGACATGATACACACTGTACTAATATCACAGTGAAAATGCAACGAAGATATAGTTTTTCACAATTATTTAGTAAAAGCGAAGAGTTTGTTTTCCAATCCATACGAATGAATAAGTTTATAAGGCTCGATTTTAGATATTCTTTAGACGTAACATTATGTAAAAGGTATAATCTGTTTTTACATACGATTTGGTAAAGAAGACAACAAATTTGGTTCGATAAAACACCCTGTGTTTGTAAATATGTCGTAAATGAACCAACGTTAAGTATAAATTAACAGAGAAGCAGTGGCTTAGCTACTTTTATCCTTTATTATTGAAAAAAAAAACAGTTTTATAGGATTCAAAATCGCGTGCTTTGTTCATATATTTGACAATTGTAATTTAAAAGGTGTCTAGAACTATCTGTTTCAGAGGAAATATTTTCGGTGATTGCATCTATACTATAAATTTTCCTGTTTCCTAAATAGTGATTTAAATTCTAGATCATTCCACCTCATGAAATGATTTGGATGTTCCTAAGATTTTGGAAGTCTTTCATTTGTCATAAGATGTATAAGTTCTAAAAAATCCCTGTCTTGAACGTTTATTTGGTTTATTGCTTACTTACGTTGATAAGTTGAAATATCACAAAATGACGTTGAACTGGCTTGGGTCGGTCAAAACCTTTCCGTTCAACTGAGCTGAACAGCTCTGAACGATATTGGTAGAGTTTGTTCAACCATCCTTTGCCGTTATATAATACATTGTCCAGCTTGCTCTCTCATTCATGAAATGGATGAGACGGAATTATGACGTCATCACGGTTTTTCTGATTAAAGGTCGACATATGGTTGAAATAATAGAGTTTGTTCAGCCATCCTTTGCCGTTACGTCATACATTGTCCAGCTTGCTCTCTCATTCATGAAATGGATGAGACGGAATTATGACGTCATTAACGTATTTCTTATCTAAGGTCGACATACATTTTATTTGTTACTTTTGACAGTTCAGTTGTCATATTTTGAAAACAATTCTTAACATATGTCATTAATTATAATTTTGAGGTTAAGTGTAAAATAACATTCAACAAATATAAGACATAGGTAAAACGGCAGAATACGTCACCGATTATGATGTAACGACAAATTATACCTTTCTTGGTTTGCGTCCTCGATTGTGACGTATATCCGGGTTTTCGGCATGTCGTTTATTTTATTTGCTATTTTGACATATAGCTAACCTTAAATTTGATAAATAAGATCATCAGGATTGTATTCAGCCAAATTCGAAAAGGCTATGGAATTAATAAATACCAGATTCTTTTTCTAAGTGAAAATACTTGGGAACTTTCAAAATGCTGATGTTTTCCGTGTATCTAAGCATATTTTTGTATCATTCAAATAAATATAACAATAAGATTAAAATTCACTTTTCATAAATAATAATTGACCATGAACAACAAAGTACAGACCTGGCGAGAACTGTGTGGCAGTACAAAAAGACGTAAGACACATAAGACACATTGCCGATACGAAAGTGAGGCTTTCATAGTATTTTAAACTCTCGATTGATAGGTAGCGCTTGCGCGTAAACTAAACATCAACCAATCAAATTTTTGTAAGTCAAAGATTATGATTAATGTTTGTAATACATTTAAACGGTTCATTATTGTGATATTTTGATTAGGGAGTAATCACAGACCTGCCTTTTTTTCCATGTCTTCCTACGTAATGTGTTAGAAGGACATTAACAATCGATGTCGCACACCAAGAAGGGTATTATTTTAACCATACATGTTGGCTGTTACTTTTGACAGTTCAGTTGTCATATCGTCGGCTGAGATGCAAAATCGTGCTTTAACAAACAAATTTCACAGGAGACGAAAAAAACTGTAATATTGATAAATTATGGAAGAATAAAGAAAAAACTATATATCTCTTTGGTTTTAGGATTTGTTAATAGATGGAGATCTTAGCTTATGAACTTTCTGTATAAAGGCTCAATTTTGGAAATTTCCGGACTTACAAGGTTTTGCATCTCAGCCGACGATAGTTTGAAAACAATTCTTTACATATGTCATTGATTAGAATTTTGTGGTTAAGTGTAAAATAATACTCAACTAATATAAGACATACGTAAAAAAGCAGAAAAGGTACGTCACCGATTATGACTTAACGACAAAGGATGGTTGTACAAACTCTACAACGTAAATTTGCTGTTGAACCGAGATCATGGTTGATCTGCTCGTGAACGGCTATTGTACAACTAGGTCTAAGAAAATGTATTAGTTTCATATTGGAAATTACTATCAACAATAAATCATGATATTGAAATGTCACAGAGAAGGTCGCCGGTTCAAATATATAACTGTTCTCATTTTTTTTTCTTTTTGGGATGTTTTAACCAAAAGGATTTATCAATAGAAATGAAGTAATCTAACTAAAAATAATAAAAGCTCCAAAGATACAAATTTTGGTAGCTGTTTGACCCAGTTATAAAGGAAAAAGGAGCAAAAACTGTTAAAATTACTTAGCATAATGTATCTTGGCAAAAGAAAAATGAAACAGGGATTTTCAATATAATATTCAACTTTCCTTTTGGGTTGGATTGCTTCCTCTAATTTCTGCTTATGTTTGAACAGATTTACCGGATTAAACCAAATTAAATTTTTAGACAATCTTGTCATAATCAACAGACGATTTTGCAAAAAAATTATCATGTCTTCTTCACCAAAGTTTTTGTGACAACTAAAAATAGAATAAATACAACATTATACTACTATTGTGCATGAAGAGATATTTAAAAATTGATGATAAAAACAAATACGATATTCACGTAACAAAAACAGAATACTCCTACATGCATAAAAAATATTTATGATGTAACTGTTATTTCTTACACTATTTGAATCACATTTTAACTTTATATATAATATATATAAATATTTATATAGGATGAATCAAATATTTCACCAACAACCAACAATATAACGAATACGTTTAATGTTTATAAAAATTGTTAGCATTAGCTAAATACTATATAACACAACAAGTATTTTCTAAGAATAAACAATGTTAATTTTTACCGACGTTCAAAGTTACTCTCGTAGTTAATTGTTGGTTTTTGGTGAGGATTCCATAATGAGAGAAATGTCAAAATCATGCTCCTTATTGCGAACTTTTTACAATTTTTTCTTAGTGATGATGAAATATGAATGATGATACACGTTTATGTACTGGCTTAAGTCAAGTTTATTGATGAATGTACAAGTTGGGAGGCACATTGAATATTATTAAATTAGTATTTAATTATAAGCATTCTCCAGATTGAACCGAACAAGCGCCAATATTGTTAATAAGGATATTTTTTGTATAATTGGATTCGCTCCACATTCCGTTGTCTTGAAATAGTATAACCAGCAGAAAAAGTATATAATTCCTTTTTATAATTACAAAATGTTAGTATATTAAAGCATTATTCCAGTTTCCTGTAATATTGTCGTATTTAATAAAGCGCGTTACCAATAGACATCGCACAATAATTATGATACTACTCTAACGTTTTATATAAAATATTTTTCAATAACAGTAACCGTTCAACTAAGAAGTAACAACTACTTCCCGGGCTAAAGGCACCGACGGCTATTGAATTACACTTCAAAGTCAAAGGGTCAAATATTGAAAAATTCAAACAATTCTTCAACTTTTTACGAAATTTGAGGCTGTATCGTTAATATTTATAATCAAGAAATTTGTAATTTGAAAAATTAGCATCGGTGTTGCTTTGTCTCGAGGTTTTTTTTCGTAAAGCTTATTTCACAGTTTTAAAACAGGTGTTAAAGTGAAGGAAATTTATATTTAACATCATTTCATGGCGAAAAATAAACTCTATATTGTAATGATTCCTTGTACAAAATATATCCTTATTAATAGCCAAAAATATGTCTGGAAAACTGCCTACTCTGCGTGGAGTTCATTTAAGGACGGTCCATATATTTTTCACACACTTTCAGTTTGAACACTATGTTTTTATTTTAACCATTCACAGTTTTTTAAGAGTGTTTTTATCTAAAAATTTTATTGATTTGGAAGAGGATTTTCTTGTCTAATGTCCGATTTAAGTTTGACAAATTCTTTGGCGACCTCATCGTTTGTGCGTTGAGATAAAATCCTTAAAATCGTCCAGCCGGTCTCATCCATTTGGATTCTCTTGCCTAGCGACAGCCAGCACGCACAGGAGCCCTACAAAATCCAGATAAGTGTCAGTTCCTTGGAAATCAGAGCTTAAGAGCTCAAGAAACTCAATAATACAGAATGATACATAACGATGTTCATTTTTTAATTCATTTGCACGGTCTTGGCGTCTTATTAAGGATATTTTTGGTTATCACTCCTGTCAAAAAGGAATAAATCGCACCAGAATCAAAAAAGGTTATTTTTAATGATATTATACTCCTCAGTTCGAGCAGCAGTGTAGAATTTCAAGTAACTAACTAACAATATCAATTAACAAGTATACTTACTTTTTCTACAATATCTTTAAGTTGCATAATAGCCACACCAACCAGTCTATCTTCTCTTGCGAAATAGTAGTCTTTAACACAAATATGCAATTCGAAGCAGTCCAATTGTTCTTCATTTCCAATTATACTAAAGAAAAATTTCAAATAAATAAAGCTATAACATCGAAACGTGATGTTAAAGAGGAATAAATCAATATTTAATCTGAGTACTTCGTGATAATCAGCAATTGCCTTTGCTGAATCCTAATTTTCAGTGTTCCCGATCTCTAAAAAATAACTCTGTCTTTTTAGAGCTTTAGAGAAAGTTTCACTAGCACTTTTTTTGTAACGTAATTATTCTCCAAATCTTTAAAAAGTGCTTGTAATAACACAAAGCTGCGTAGAAAAGTATTAAGACAAGCTCCTCAGATCAGCACTGTCTTGTAAAATAGAAAAGTTATCAGAAACAGGTAAATTAATATTTTTCAACTATTAAATCTTGTCTAATGTTATTTGGTTCTCCTTGCACCTAGATCTATACGTTATCATTGCAATGTTATTCATTGCTTTCAATTGATCAAATAAACAGTACTGAAACGATTGAGTATTTTGTTATGCGAAAGAAAAAATGTGTAATTGAATAGAAAAGAAAAAATATTCCACTTACAAATGGAACGTTTCATTATATTTCGGTGACCAGTTGTTGGATTTGGATTTGGTGGCATGTTTCCTTTTCTTGTCTGCTAAATGTGGTCCGATGAGATTTATTTCGACAAAAGGTCGGAACATGCCCGAAACTAAATTCCATTTCAAATCGTTAGCTGCCACAACTGAAATAATAAGAACAAATAAACGTTCAATGTTAATTAATATGAACAGGTCAATTTTAAATTGAAAACTGGTAGTTGATAATTCAATCCCTTGACAAGGAAAGAAAATCCTTCTCCTCTCGATATTTTTATTGAGAGAGAGAGAGAGGACAGTAGTAAATGCGTTTGGCTGATTGTACAAATAATTCAGAGCCAAGTTGACCTTGACTTGACAGTTGTAATGTAAATGTGGTCAATTTAGCCCAATTTCACGCTAAATAATATAGATTAAAATACAACATATTATGATTTACCTTTAACAGTTACTTTATGTTCACCAGTTCCAGGATGAGTGAATAGATCCACTTGAATTGAAACCTCTCCAACACTACTTTCAATACCATCGATATTATCTGTAAAACATAACTATTTGAATAATCTCAACAACAGGAATTCCTTTTAGTTCGGTAAAAGTAAAGCTGTAAAAAATGTAACGAGTGAAAACTACATGCTTCCTAATATTGTTAAGCTGAACTAAATAAAGTTTAAAATTATCTTTTGAAATACGAGGTTTTATTAGTGATTCCCAAGCAAAGTTCTCTGGTATACAGAGACAGTCATTTCTGGCAGTTACTGGTGCCATCAATATCAAACTGTCAGCAGTAATGGAGATCCTTCTGAACTCACCTTCTCTCCATATATTTCTGGAAAGTAAGGCTAAAAGGACAATATATTTCTAAATGCATATGCGCATATTTCTAAATGCACAAATCAGGCTTATACAGAGTAAAGTGCTTGTGGACACTAAAAGTCAAAGTTTTCTGAGTATGACCTCTGACATAAAACCTCCAATAGTGAAGTACACCTGCCTCATACCGTTCTTAGTGTAAAGAGATTGAAGCAAACCATCCCATACATAGAAGAATAAAAATTTCCTCGGATAGCCAAGCGGGCTTGAAAGCACTTAGCTCTTACCGTATAATGTCGAAATTGGTGTTAGACTGACAAAAATACTCTCTTTAATAGGAGAGCTCGACAGAGTGTTGCTGGTCTGGATCTCTGGCAATGAGAAGGAATATTCTCTTGCAAGGGAGGGTGCCGCACGTGTTTTTATATGACCAGAACTTACAATTAGCATAGCAAATTCCTGGATAGCAAGGAAAGCTTTAGACTTCTGGCATAATATACCAGAATTGTTTCATTCAAAGGCTTTTATACATCCTTCGAAAAATGTATCCAAACAACAGGCCACTGTTATCTGAATCATAATATGCTAAGACTCGGACTGTCGTCTTTGTCTGGAAGATACTAAACAGTAGAGCATATAAAGTGTGCCTGCTCTGACCTAACCGAATCAGGTATCTGGTGGTTGGCAGGGTCTCTCTTTCGCCCTATAGAAGCAACTCCAATTTTCAACACATTAAGAAAGTTTAAGTTGGTTCGACCTCATGCAAGTGTACCTATAGATCTTAAGTTTAAAGCAGCAAACATTTTCCTTTGCTTGAATGCATTAGTGATCTTTGTTATGGTATTATATACAGCGTGGTCCTCTCTTATAGATTTTGAACGAAATGAGACATGAGAATAATTGAATGGTAGTATTGCAGTAATGGACATTTTTGAACCAGGACTTCGAGGTACAACTCCGATTCACATGAAATACTTTGCATTGTTTTAAGGGACGGAAAAACATAACTACTATTAGATCCACTAGGAAGTGTTTTGAGATGATAAGGGGGTTACCACTTCCACTTGTGGAAATGGACAGTGAATAAGAAATATATGAAAACTGTATGGGGCTATTATTGAAACTAAAAAAAATCAAGAGGATCTCTTCCGAATTATTGACCATTGAAAACTGTTATTGTTATCCCTGATATATAAATTATGGTTCTTTAATACATTCCTTGAGGCAATGTAGAAAAGATCAGGTTAATAAGAGCAGAATTGGCTCTTATTTTGTTTTATCATAGTTTTATCTCATTTCGTCCAGAAGTTATAAGGGAAAGGACAATTTTGCGATTGCACTGTATTTAAAATTGAAATATATTCCAGCTGATTCTCAGTCAAGCTGAGTTTTTTGGTGATACAAGAATAACAGAAATGTGATGTTAATTTTGATGCCAAAATCGTATATATGAAAGCTTGATGTTGAAGCACTGCAACTTTCATACTTTTTGCGGAATGAAATGAATGCTCCAGGTATGTACTTCATAGATAGCTATATTTTTAACGAGTATGGTTGTGGCAAGGTCAAATAAAAAAGTTATGATATTGAGTAGGTACCTAATTATAATCTGAAATTTACTTTGTTGTATTGATATTTTGTACCGATAAAGAGGGAATTGATAAAAATCATATAGATAAGATGCTCTGGAAGAATAATGGAGGAAGACTAAGCAAGTAAATGTAGTACATGAAGTAGTCAAGTGAAGTAGGACCAGGTGTAGATGCTAAAGCGTAACATGGAGGCAGTGGAGTATTTAAGACCATCATTTACAGGCAGCTATTGTGGTGAGACAAGAGAATATGTGAAATATCCTGCTTGGCCTTTGGTGTTGATATTCCAGATTATAACTATATTGGTTATAGACTTTGTCACGCCGAATACAGCACGTGATATTTCAAATATATTATGAAAAACTATATAAAGAACAAATTCTAATGCTATAGGCTACGAGCTAGTTCTCTAAAACTTAGTTTTAAGCAAGCTATAAAACTTTTAGTATTTGCTACTGTCCAAATGTACAGAAACAAGTTGTTGATGAAATATGTAATTAGCAGTAAACTGGTTTTATTGTTTTGCTGAGAAGTACTCATGCTCAATGTTCCCAACTAATTTTATTGAAAAAACTCTATATATACGCTATATGTTTTTAAATAATACGCGAAGGAATAAAATTGGCTATTTAGTTGTCAACAATTGAGATGAGTGTTGTCTAAGAAACTTTGCAAAAATTGTTGTGGCAAAAAATGCTCGAAACTAGCAGTTTATTTTTTTGCATCAAACTTCTACCTTGCTGGGTTTCGCTCTCCTTTCTCTTTTTAGCTTTCAAAGGTTCCTCTAAAGCTTCTAGTCCGGATTCTGTTTCAGACTCGTCTCGTATAGAGAGCTGTCTTTGCAGCATCGTGTGTTTATTGTTTAGCGGCACTTTGGTAAGGAAGGAAGAGTAGTTAAGTATCAAGGTTTGCTATAAAAAAACTCGATGAAAGCTGCTCCATCTACATATTATTACTCAAACTTTTGATAAAATGATTTTCCCTGTTAAAAAATGGACTGCAACTTTAATCGATTTTTCTTCAATTGGAGTGTCAAGGTGGTGGACAATGTAATTTGTGAAAATAATATAAACATTAAAAACTCACCTTCATTGATTTGGGTAGTAACAAAAGTCTTGATAAGCGTATCAGTCGTCTGCGTATACAACGACAAAGCGTACCGGAGACTTTGTAGTTCCGGACTTTTGTCTAAGAAGGCTTTTTTCAGTCCATTTCCTCCAGCATGGAAGTATTGCTTGATAGTGTCCAAAGCTACGTCAAGCACCGCACATTGCTTTGGGGATAAATTTTTTTCTACTTCTTTAGAAATATCCATGACTCCACTCAGAGCGTTTTTCACATCTTGTTTTCCCGTCATGTGATTCTTGAAGAGCTTAGACATATCTTCTATCTTCGTATTTGCTGCTAAATTTTTGGCGTTGTCTGTTAAGCTCTTGAACATCATCTGGAATAGCAAATATGAAAAAAATTAGTCAAAGATTTTATTTATAGTGAAACACCCACCGTTTTGTCAGTCATTGGAGGTAATACCACGGTCTTCTCCAGTATCCTCATAACAATCTTCCACAATTCCTTCAGTAGCCTTTTAAGAACAGTTTTTTCACAAGATTGAGCGTAAAGCGATAAAGAACCATCCAGTAAGTCCATCAAAGGCCTTAAAACTTCGTCTGCTTCAACTGCAACTGCGTTTCTTTGTGCTGGTTGATTTAACTGACCTGGTTGTCCTCCACCTTTTATAGCAAGTAAAAGATCGGCCAGTTCCTTCACGCTTACTGTTATTCTGTGCTCCAAACTACAAAATTTACAAATAAATTTTTTTGAACGTGTATTTTTAATGTTGTTCCTAAAAATAACAGTTACACATAAAAAAATTCACATACCTGCAGGCGAATTGTGTTGCTAATTCATCTAAGCTTCCGTTTAAAGTTTGCTGCAACTCTTTCAATATATTCGCTGCATCTTCTTCTAACTTATCACCACCCATTGATTCAAACATTTTTTCTAATTGCACCCGTAATTGTTGTATATTGTTCATTAAAATACATGCCTGAAAAAAAAGGAATAATTTTACACAACGAAAAGTAATTTGATGATTTACTTACTATTCTCTCTTCCTTTAGATGTTCAGGGAACTCTTTCTTTACTATGTCGGCGTACGCTATTAATACTTTTACTATTGTTTTCGCGAATCTCTTCATATACCTCTTCCATATCTCGGGATCGGGACATTCTAATTTAGAAACGACGTCGAAACACTGTGTTAACTGCGTAAAAACGTCTACTACTGAGTTTGAGAAAAGCGCATGCTCACTGCTCTTCTGGAACTGCAAACGCATCGAATTAAATGCTATTTTCAGACATTATTTTAAAAACTTCGAGGACGAGGTGATATTAAAATAAAATAGTACTTACACAGTCCTTTTTGTCTCTATTAAAGGCACCATGTAAATATTCTAACGACACATCATCGTTCTCATTCAACCATTGCATGACGAACGGCTCAAACCATGCCGGATACTCAGGTACAGCACCTTTGTACGGTGGAACATCCTTCACATAATTCGAATACAGCCATTTCACTTTGAAATGAAGATTCATGTAAGCTGATGATTTACATAATCTGTGCTGCTCATGTTCTTCCAATGCATATTTCATGTCCACAGCAAACAGACTCCACATTGTAGCCGCAGACAGCTGCAAACAAACAGACATAAATAACAATGACATCTGGTAGTTATGAAAGCATTGGGATAATGAGCTTGAAAAAGGAGAGGGCTTACGATACTCAACGTACCGTTGAATTAAAAAAAATGGTGAACTCACCTGCCCAATATTCAGTTCTTGTGGAAACTGATTCAGCACTGGCCCGTAACTATTTTTATCCTCCTCAATAACTGATACGATTAATGCTATAAGCTTATGCCAGAAGTCGACGCTTTCCAGTCGCGGTCCATGATCATCTGGATCCCTTTTTGGCTCATTAGGATCTGCTTGGAATTCCCTATTGTACAATTCATAGGTATTCTCGAACAAAAATTGATAAGTCGACCGCAAACATGCTTTCACACAATCTTTGACTACGGTCGAAGCTCGAGGTGGACAAGCTAATTCCTGTACCTTCATACGAAAAAAAGTAATACTCGTGAGAAGATCCACGGTTGATTTCAAATCTTTTAGTTTATCGACACTGGAAGCAGGGAAGTTGTTTCTGTACATCGAAAGGTCTATACGTAACGAGTTGTGCAGCTGATCTAGAAGTTTAACAAACTTCTCCTTCTGTAAAGGAAATACATTATTCTTGAGTGAGTCGTGCAATAATGGATATTTTTATTAAGGAGAAATAATAGATAATGATTGGGGTCATGTTTTGTTTCTGAATGTATACAGTGCTATTCAAAAGTCCCCTCCCCCCCTCGTATCTTTTGAACGGCTACACTTACATTAATAAAATTTGAAGGGTGAAAATAAAGTGTTGTAAACTTCTCCTCAAATGGTAACAGGTGACGTAATAGTAATAGATGACGTAACAGTGCCACTCTGGCCAATAATTTTAAATAGGACCTTATGGCAAGTGATATCTCGTTTGAAAGGCATTGACATTGGCTACATAGCCATATTAATTTTGTTTGGGTTTAAACTAATTTTGACGGATTAATTAAATAAATACCAAAATTATTGAAATTATTTTTTTGAATTTAATTAATCAAATATCAACAATGGATTCTTATAGCAAGTGTTAGAAATGTGCTCCGTCTACTTCCTGACAGCAATACATCCTATTAGTAAACTCTTGTCGTACTCGTTCGAATGTGTCAGCTGAAATTGCATTGCATTCTTCAATAACTTTTTTCTTTCAAAACGCCAATGCTATCTGGTGCCGTAGTATAAGCCTTGGATTTCAAGTACCTCCATAGAAAAAAATCGAATGTGTCAGATGTGGTCACCTCGATATTCTTCATCCAGGTAATGTCTTACTGCACGCATAATAATGTGCAGGAGCACCATCTTGTTGAAATGTTATTTCCAGATGGCCGAATTCATCTGGCTCAATTGCATTTTGTAACATCTCCAGATACACTTCACCGCTTAAATTTGAATTTGAAAAACAGGACCAACTATGTGGTTCCCCAAAATACCTGCCCAAACATTGACTTTTTCTGGAAATTGGGTATGTTGTTCACGAAAGGTGTGAGGATTTGTGTCACTCCAATACCTTACATTTTGTGTATTCACATTTCCATCGAGGCAAAAAGTACTTTCGTCACTAAAACAAATTGTTTTTGTGTAATGTGGGTTTTGACTAATTTTATTTGTCATACATTCACAGAATTCGAGTCTTCTGTCGGGGTCATCATCCGAAAGGTGGTGCACCAATTTTACCTTGTATGGATGCAATTTATTTTTAGCCAACACTCTGTACTGTACTTTTACTTACTTCACAGATAGACGCAACTTTAGTTGAAGAGGAAGTAGGGTTTACTACCATTTCAGCAACTATATAAATTTTTTTATCATCACTAAATAATGTTGGTCGACCAGATCGTTTGGCATCTTGAACACTATCTGTTGCTTCAAACTTGTGAAGAAGCTTCCTCAAATAATTTCTCGAGATAGGGCGATCTGGGTATCTCTCATTAAATAAACCTTCCGCTCCATGAAGATTCTAGATTCACCAATTATTAAGATAGCTGCTACTTTGTCGGCTTGAGTAGATACGTACCATTTTGCCTATATGTTAACTCTTAAACGTCTCGTTAAACAATAATAAAATTAAATATTTAAGCAATTTAACAAAAATTTTGAAAAGCAACTGATACTAATAAATTAAAAACGTCAATTTTTTTGACAACTAACCAGAGGCGGACTGAAAAATCTTCAATATTTAAATGTGAAATAATAATTTTGGTATTTATTCAATTTATCCGTTAAAATTAGCTTAAACCCAAACAAAATTAATATGGCTATGTAGCCAATGTCAATGCCTTTCAAACGAGATATCACTTGTCATAAGGTCCTATTTAAAATTATTGGCCAGAGTGGCACTGTGACGTCATCTATTACTATTACGTCACCTGTTACCATTCGTAGAGAAGTTTACAACACTTTATTTTCACCCTCCAAATTTTATTGCTGTAAGTGTAGCCGTTCAAAAGATACGAGGGGGAGAGGAGACTTTTGAATAACACTGAACATCATATATAAATAATAAAATACAAACTTACTCCGAAATTTGATGCAGCAAATCTATCACTTGCTGACACAGCTGATAATGCCGTAGTGTGTGCGTAGTAAGCGTTGATATTAGCTAGTAAAGTACTCATAACAGCAGGTACTCCTGGGCATAGATATTTTGTTGAAAGGCAGTGGAAATGACTGAAAAAAATTAACAATCATTATAGTTACGCTTTTTCTCTAGCGGCAATCACTTCACGCTCAAAATGCACAAGTACCCATTGTTTGTACTTACGTCATAGCTTGATAAATTAGCTCTATTCCGTATCTCATCGCAAATTCATCGACAATTTCTTCGGCTGCATCGTGAAAATAAACTTTCCACGCATCGTCTCCTTTATTTTCTGGTAAAGTAACTATACCATTATTCTGTTCGCACAAATAATGAAAGAGATTTTCGTGAAGACAGGTGTACTGGACGTGATAAGGCGCCACCTGCAAAACACAATACATTCAACGAAATCCATTATGTCTCAAGATATATGCACAAATATAGGAAGGCAAATTGTAACGCCCAATTAGCGTATCAAGATCTGTTGCACTGCACGCGATGTAATGCACACGACTTTGTGCGTGTCTCTTTTTATATTATAACCATTTTGTTTACCAGCTCTTCAATGAGTATAACCGTGAATTTTTTTTTTATAAAAAAAATATCAATAACTTGAAAATTCAATAATAATGTATATTTTCTGCCATTAACAGCACATTCTAGTAGGCACACTCCTATACATAGTGAAGTTTTGAGTATGGAACACTTCAATGATCCCTGAAACAGATCACATGATTTTTATAGATTCTGTATTGTGATATGTACGATCTTTGGTGGTATTTCCATCATAGTCAGATCTTTAATTTTCCAGAAAAATAATGTCTAAGTCCTACTAGATATTTCCAACGAGCAGATGTTTCTTCCGGCTTTTTTCGCTTTTGGGATACCTTATAATGTTATTTATTTATAGGGAATGTTGAAATATTAAAAACTACGCTACCTTTTCTTCTCCTTTTATCTCTACAGATATGTGAAGGCGAATAGCACCAGATACAGCCGATTTATCTGTTCTTTTTTCCAAATTATACCAAACGTCCATCTCACCTGATAATGTGCGTACCTAAAAATATAATTACGTTACATAGTTTACCTACGCCCCCCCTGTAATCAGTCAATAACACATAGTCGGTATCAATGTAATGACAGCTATTACGCACTGTAAAAAAAACGCACAGCTGTAAAGTAAATCGCACGGCTTCCCTAGCAACATCTTAGCAACTGTCAATAGACGTCTCCATTTGATTCAAAATTTACTATTTGAAAACATTAGATATGGCCACGTTTAACTATGAAAAGCCCAAAGGGCTATGTATATGTATTGATTATAATTGAAAAATGGACTTTCGATTATCAACAATATATTAATAATGATTAAACGTTAGTTCTTTAATGTGCTTCTTTCATTGGTAATAGAGTAATAGAGATGGAGTTTACCAAGCACCTCTAATTATGAACTGTTATTTCTTATGCTTCTTATAATAAATACAAGTACAAGTAGGTCGTAGGTAAAGTATAGTACGTAACTCGTGTTGTAAAGCATTTTACGCACTCACGGAATAATTTTTCCATTCGTGCGTAAAATGTTTCTTACCACACATGTTACGTAATATACTATTACCTACGACCCCCCTGTAATTAGTCAATAACACACAGTCGGTATCAATGTAATGAATATTACGCACTGTAAAAAAAATGCACAGTTGTAAAGTGAATCGCACGGCTTCCCTAGCAACATCTTAGCAACTGTCAATAGACGTCGCCATTTTATTCAAAATGTACTCTTCTGTGAGTTCCTTGTGGCATTACTTATTCTTTTTTCTTATTCTTTTGGGAATCAAACCACAATAATGTTTTTTATTTTTTATTTCGACGTTTCGGTAGCGTTCCAGCTACCGTTGTCAAGATTAACTAGTAATAAAATTAAAAAAATAATTTTTGGTACCTATCTGACACAACGAAAAAATATGACAACTAGACAATCAATAATATTTTGAAGTTTAAGACCACAAAACTTTGTAGTCAAATTTTATTAAGGTCCATTCATAGTAGATTATACTCTGGTAAAATGTGAAATAAAATTTTTATTTTATGACATTCTAACGATATGATAGTCTACTAGAAATGGAATCCAGTGAAGTGCCCGTTCCAGGAACGGTTTTTATTGGGATAGCTCTTTTTTTTAGCTTATTTTGGAAATGTTGTTAATAAAACGCGTTTGTTGATACTTTTTTGTGTATGATCATTTTTGTTTTCAAAACATGTATAACTCAGTTTGGTGATTTTGTGTATTGAAGTGTGTATCGATTAACAACTATTCCAATGATAAATCATAAGAAAACCTAAAAACATTCTATATGGCCACGTTTGACTATGACTATGTATTGATTATAATTTAAAAATGGACTTTTGATTATCAACAATATATTAATAATGATTTAACGTTAGTTCTCTAATGTGCTTCTCCCATTGGTAATAGAGTAATAGAGATGGAGCTGACCAAGCACCTCTAATTATGTAACTGTTATTTCTTATGCTTCTTATAAATACAAGTACAAGTAAGTCGTAGGTAAAGTATAGTACGTAACTCGTGCTGTAAAACATTTTACGCACTCACGGAATTACGCGTAATTTTTCCATTCGTGCGTAAAATGATTCTTACCACACTCGTTACGTAATATACTAATATTATGCCTACCGAAAAAATTCCCGTGAATGGTTAAACTTCAAAGATCGTGATTGATTTTCCGGTAAAATGGGCAAAAATATATTCTATTTAATCAAAAACAGAGCTTTGTTAGTGGGGCTTCTTCTTCTTACACACCTTTTCATGTAATGTATGTCGTTTTTTTGTGAAATAGGATGAAGGAGATAGAAAAGGTCGATTATGTCTGAATCCAAATTATTTACTGAAAGAATATTTAATGTACTTATCCGACAAGAGAAAAAGAAGATTTGTCCTGTCAGCGAATTTCATCGAAGACTATAAGACCTACAATTTCTCAGTTAAAGCCCTGTTGAACTTTTTCCTGAAGTTAGGATATGATAAATCATATATCTAATATTATTACTCTTGGGTATTACTTAGCGCATGGTGAAACGTGAAAAGCATTTAGGAATTCCCAAATCTGAGTTGTGAATTACCTTAATTAAGGAAATGGTTGGTGAAATGTTAATACATGTCACTTACTATTAAGTAGAATACTCACTTCTATGATAGTTTGACCCAAAAAATCATCAGACTCTCTAGTTAATTTCTGTCGTAACTTACTCTTCAGATCATTATCTTCATCCCACACTCTGACTTTAATTCTGTCAGAAGAGTTATGGCATTCACTGAAAAAATAATGATTGTGAGATATCTCCAAATTATTGAGTGAAGAAATAAATGAAAAAATGACAAGACTTATATCTTAAATCTTTTTCAACAAATTTTAGAAGAATTTTATACTTACAAGTAAAACTTTTCATCCCAAACAGGATTCAACTCTTGTGGCATGGTTCTTGTGCGTTTTTTAACTTTTCCTACTTGAACTGTCACATACGGATCCGAAGTTCCACTTTTGTCTTTAGCTATCAACCCTTGTGCTGACTTAACTAAACCCCAAAATAATACGATTAAAATTTTTCGAATGTTTCATAAAAATCTTTCTAAGGCA
>CAJUYG010000093.1:0-37606 GCA_910591675.1 Galerucella calmariensis | reverse complement strand
AAAAAAAATTGAATTTTGAATATCTTTATTTTGGAAAATATTTTTCGCTAAATTGTTTGGTCGAGGTAACTTGGAACAAAAATATTGACAAATTGGCGATTTTAGTGAATATAGTTTTTCATATAAACGCATTTTAAGTTCAACATATTTTCACAAAATGTACAATTTCTCTAGGTTTTAAAAATACTTTTCAATGTATTTTTGGTGTTTAAATAATGATAATTATTTGGAATATGTAGTGTGGTATCACAGTGCTGGCAATATTTATTGACTTTAAAAACACTTGAGAAAGGAAAAGTCAGTTTGAATATTTTCTGGTCGAAATTGGACAGAGCTTTAATGACAACATCAAGTACACCAAGAGCACTGTTGGATCTCCCCCTAACTGACAAAAAAGGAACAGCAGATTGATTCGAGTTGGAACCAGGTTCAAGATAATTATGCAAGATCAAAGGAAATGGACAAAGACATCATCAAGGGCAAGCCTGGTGAGATGATCTGGTATTTATAGGTGGATACAAAACCAAGTGGGAGCTGATGCCGGAATATACAGTGAGAGGTAAATTACAAATAGAGGTCTCACTGGGAATAAACACTTCCGTAGTCCAGGCTAAAGTGTACGCTATCTTGTACTGGCTCCTATGGACCCAAAACTGGAATAATAATGCCAAGAGATCAGCGTCCTCTCAGAATACTACCAAATATCTAGGGTTCCAGAATATTGTGACATCTAGGGGAATGATAAAACTGATGAACTAGCCAGAGAGAGCTCACCAATTCCATATACTGCGATCTTGGGTCTTCTAAAACTGACTTATGAGGAAGAAAATATTACAAAAACAAAAAGAGAGGTAGAATAAAACATTAAGCTGGGAAGCACATTTATTAAAGAGCTGCTAGAACACAAAACAGAAGAGCAACTGCAGATTAGCAGTTACAAAATATTCTAGCAAAAAAAGAGAAGAATTAAATCCATATTATTCATTTTAACTTAACTGAATGTTAAAAATAATGGAATTAACCGATGAAAATTGATTCAATTGACAAATAACAAAGTTAAAAATCATCTAATTTTTCGTTGCACTACCTATTGAGTTTTTCAATGCCATTCTGGCAGTTCTTACGACATCGCTTTATACCCTAATGTCTTTATTATCTTATATCTATTTTGAACTATGGATAAATTCTGGTGATCCTTACAAAATTCCTGTTTAGAATTCCGTTAATTGCCAGATATTTCCAAATTAAGGATAAATAATTGGAATAGTTCCATCCAAAAAAATTGTACATTTTGACGAAAATATAAATTCGTCAATATTTATTGAACCTTAAAACTACCGTTGAAGTTGACCTGAAAAAAATATTGTGTTGTATGTTGAGAAACAGTTTTGAATGACGAGAAGTGTTGCATTGTAATTTTGGTTTCGAAATCAACAAAGTAAGCGGTTTTAATAATAATAATGATGCAAGTTTTGAGTTCTTATCTACCTAGGCAGGCCTGTAGCTACATTTTACGGGCAAGCAAAATGGAAGAATTGACAGACGCGACAGAGAAAGAGAACAATTCATTCTTCAACAAGTCTTTTTGATTTTGCATAAAACTGAATAGATTTAAACAAACTTTATCGTTAGATTAGAGGGTAACAACAAAGATATGCTTTTAACCAGATCTCGTAATACAAACAAACTTTTCATAATTGAAGATTCCTCAGTAACGAAACACGCAACATTCTGGTTCTTAGTAAAATCAAATCGAATCAAATTCGAGCAGCTACGAACCATGAAAACGATTTTGGTTCAATTTTATGAGAAAAAAGCATCCTAAATCAGCGACGAGTGAAACTGTCAGACTATATAAATTGCAGCAAAGAAAAATGCACAATTTACAGACAGAGCTTCACAATCCCCTCAGCGTTTTATTACACGAATCTTGCCACATCGTTAGCATATTCTCGAACCTTAGAGCTTCAGTTGGTGTTGTCATTGTTGATGATGACTTTGTGAAAAACTCTAACATCCAGTTTAAACATTTTACACACGGAAACCATTCAGCCAGATTACCAACTCTGAAAGGTCTAACCTTGATGTTAATATCCAAAGAGCTTCATTAATAAGGCATAACAGCTCTAACCTTGGAAAGAGTTTCATCAATACGGCATAACCACCGTTGAAAGCCATAGAAATACTGTGCGAAACGGAAGTAGTGGGTCAAAAACGGTATAGTTAGATTAGGTATAGATTTTTCTCCACCTGTGGGTGACTAGAATAATGAGTGTCTAAGTAATCAAGAAAGTTCCATAAAACTTTCATAGCCTCTCTTTCCATAGATTAATCATCAGAACATCTGATTCCAACCGAAGTTTACTCCGTATAGTTTGCCAAATACACCCTTGATACTTACTCTCTTCATTATAGTTTCCCTAAATACATTTTCAATGTACATTACCACTATTGAGGACAATTACAGGAGCACGTTTGCTGTGGTATCCTTGCATTCTAAATGAAACAATAATCCTGAATTTCATGATTATTGAACAATCTCAACCAAGAATCACAGCCAGATCGGTTTAAAACGTGCACTAGACTCAGTCCTGAAGAGAATATCAGTTCTAACGGAATATAACAGTGAAATTAACAATATCCATTATTTTTTAATAAAGCTAGCAAATTAATGGAAAAAAAATTCTCTGTCAAAAGCACAAAATGTATGTTGTTACCTACTCACTAACTAAGTTCAGCTTTTTGCAAACATGCTTTTCACCGTGTTATTTCAGTGCAAGACAAGTTCTGTAAGCTTCGGCACTTTGCAGAAAAATAGTGTTTTTTAGTGATAAAAGTGCGTTAAGCAAAATCAAGAATTTGAAATTTGTAGATAGACAGTTTAAGGAAAGAGTTATTTGTTTTTTTTTTAGTGTTGCAGACATTTTATACAGGAGTATTACAATAGATTGTAAATGTGTATATTTGTTATATTGGTATCTAAAAAAGTAAAAAATTATTCAGCTGTCAGTGCTCGAGAGCATTTAGCTTGGGAAACAAAGTTTTTAGCTTGCTAACAATGTGGTTTTTCTCGTTTTTCTTGAACTAATAACCCTAAAAAAATTTTTCTGACTTCACTTCACAATATTGTGCAATTACAACATTTAAAAAATATCTTTTGTACCACATCAATAAACTAGACAGATATTTTATACTATACGTCAGAAAGTAAATTGCTTTCCAGTGAACTTGTGTTATATAATACATTTTTGACTGACAGTATATTTAGGGCTTATTGATGTCTGTATCAGCATTTCACGCAGTTTGGCTATTCTACAAAAATGTTGGATGGGGACGGTGAAAGGTGGTATGACAAGTAAACTGTTATAAGATTGTAACTTCGACACTTAAATAGACTATTTAAAATGTTTCTAATTGTTATTGATAGTATGGGAATTGGAAAGATTTTACTGATTTAACTGGAAACATTCGGAAGGTGTAGGAAAAAATATATTTCACAGAAATATTTAGGACTTTTCGTATAGTTGGAAGGTTTACAAGAGATTGTATCAGATTTAAAATGGTTTCAACATTGTTCAATTGAAAGAAATTATTAATAAATTATCATTTATCTTAATAATTGGAAGGCTAAGAATTCAAAAAATACAAAAAATGAGCAATTTTTGTTTGTTTGTTTGTTTGAAAATGGACTTAAAGTTTGCTGTAGAGAGTGCAGGGTGTTTATGTTTCTGTGTATTGTTGACAATTTTTATATAAACTATGAACTCTGGAATCGGTCTTCAATTTAATTAATGTAAAGAAATTTTTTAAATATTTCTATGGATAAAAGATAGAATTAAAAGCAAAAGGTAGGCCATTACCAGATATCACTATTAAAAAAATTGGTGTGAGTAGAGTAAAAAGTTATACGGAAAGAGGAGTCAAGGATCTAGAGCATTTGAGTTTGAAAATATAAAGACGAAAATTCTAAAAGTCATCATCATAATTGTATGGAATTTGCATTACTAGGGTCAACTAATATTAAGGCTCAATTAGACTTATAAGAAATCATTTTTTGTTAGCGAAGTAGTGATTAATGCTCAACTTTTATTTTTCCTGTGTGGCAATTGATAATCGTTCCAGAAAGAAATCCAATATTCCAAAACGAAAGGCGAAGGGAGACAACCCCCTTACAAAGTAAACTTTTTTTCAAAAATTGCAGACCACCTTAAAATTTTTAGCACAAGCCGCCACTGGTCAGAATGTCATACAATGAAGTATTTTCTTGTGTACCTATACAAAAAATGACATTTCACCAACTAATTTCTGGGTGAAACTTATCTTTTGCAGAGCGGACGAAAAGAGAATACGGATGAAAAGAGAATACGGACGAAAAGAGAAAACGGACGAAAAATACTTGCCTTCAAAAATAGTCGATTTTTCATTCGGAAATTAGTAATCTTTTGTAAGGATCGATGGAAAAAATCGCGGGAGCATACTTTGTCATCATTTTCCTTGCAAATTTATGTTATACTAACAATCGCCAAAAACGGTAAACAAAAATAGTGAACGCTTAGCCTTTATTCCTTGAAGACTGGTTGATATTAAAAAAAATAACAGCAACCATAAACTTTTTTGCTTTCTATAGTAACAGTCTATAAGTATCTTGATTAATAGGTATCCAGAAATATCGATAACCCAGAAAAAAAAATTTGGTCTGTTGGTCTGTTTGTATCCCCAATTTTCCAATTCTCCTTTATTTCAGTTTTATTGCTTTTCTCAATATGAATAAGAATAATTATACATGGAGAAAAAGGGTAGGTATCCTTAAACGAGAATTTTTATTGAAATAGTTTATATTTTTTTTTGGCTAAATAACTATTAGGACAACTTGTACAAAACGGGAAACAAGATAAAAGAGGCAAGGGTCTGAGAGTACTTTTCAATATTCTGAGAACGCAAACTTTATATTTGGTTGAGTTATATTCAATATTTCATCAAAACGTTTCAAGTGTCGATTAATATCCAAAAAATATACTTATAATCTAGTGTAATACTCCTCAATTTTGTAATTTTTCTAACTACTTTATAGATTTTCATTTAATTTTATTTTATATTTCTAATTTGGTAGCTGAATCGATTCCACTCAATTTTAGGTTGTGATATGCGAGTGTAGTTAATAAATCACGTTTATATTGACCAAATTCAAAAGCTTTCCATTCAGTTATTGGCAGAAAATTAAATGTGGGCAAGGAGATGAGTGAGAAATCATTTAAATTGCAGGTGAATGAATCATTAGTCCAAATTTTTTTTTATGATCTACATAACTTCATCATGTTTTTTTATTTTACGATGGCGTTTTGCACAGATAAATACAGATATTCAAGTCTGTAGCTCTTGTTATTGACGCAATGGTGTGTCAGACCGCCCACAAAAAACTTATTACAACAACAAATTCTTTATACAAGGTATAAGAAAATATTGAACGTCAAAGTTTCAATTTTTGATTCCTCTTTCTAATAGAATTTGTCTGGTACGTTCATACTTGACCAAAATTCTTCCAGACCAAGATTAAGTGAGTCCCATGCTATTTTATCTGGTCAAACCACCATCGTAAACTATAAAGTTATGCTTAAGTTATGTAAATCTATTTTACGAAAAAATAAATTGGAAATATTCAGAAAAAAAATTGGGCACGTCAAAGACTACCAGACCAACGGTTTATTATTTATCTAGTATCCAAAAATTATTCAAATATATTATTCTGGTTGACCACTTAAAATAACGTTAGTAGAAAACAAAGGGATGAAGTACAAACTGATTTTATTGATTCCAACTAAATGCTTGGTAAGACATTTAAGATAATATGTGGGCTGTAACGAGCGAAGAGATGTGCACGGTTGAGAAGGAATGGAAGCTGATCAATATAAAATAAGTGAATAATAAATTTCAATTCAATTCAACTACACTGCACATATACAAATTAGAAATATTCTTTCAAAATTGCATTCATAAAAACTGAATCTAATCGTTCGTATAGATTTGAGAAATAAGTAGAAGAATTTTTGTTTTATCAGATAATTTAGTGCGACCCGATAGAATGCAGCTGCCAATACCTGTGATCGCAATCTTGCATGACCATTTCGATGTGCCTTCTATTGTCATTTGTTCCGCTTGCTCAATTGAATCTATGTGTGTGTCTGGGTCCACTGAAAATGTCGTTCTGCAATTGCCCATAACCGGAAACAAAACATTTTCAAAATAGCATTAAACGAACAAAAATTAAAAATAAACCCTTGACTTGTTTGGTCGGTCGAATTTTTTTTCGAAGTTTTAGTTGTATTATAGGAGTTTTCACATCTACCGACATATGTATATCCCTAAAAGTCCTAAAAGTGATTAATAATTAAAAATAAGTACAACACTGTTTATAACGAGCTAACAATCTATTCTACCGTACGCAAATTAGTTCATGTCACAAAAGATTTAACAGCATTTTAAGACATGGGACACGTGGAGTCACAGACGCTGTCTATAATAACACGGAATCGATAATAATGTACCCATGGACATAAATATATTTCCATAAATTTACAAGAGATTTGGATCAAACTGACGCCGTTGTCAACAGAAGAAGTGTCGGCAAATGTGAAAACAACCTTTATGTGCTTGAAATCTTCCTCTAGTCAATTTCACTAACAAAATATCTAAACCTCTCGTGATTTTGTGGATTGCACAAATTTTTTTTTATAAAAAATTCTAAACACAATTCTAACCACAATTTATAAACTTTGTGTGTTATTTTTGGAGATTTAATTGGGACAGGATAAAATAAAATAGAGTCCTTTGTTCAGCTTCTTCTTGATGGGCCAGTCCATTTTGCTTGAGCGGAGTTTCTTGGGGTTTTGTGTTATTGGTGCTGGTAAATTTTGTTTTTTTATAAATAAAGCTGATGTGGAAAATGTCAAGGAAGGTATATTTCAATGCCATTTTCTATTTCATTAATATCGGAGAATATATAATCAACTTTTGATAGAACTATCTTATGAAGTATTGGGAGCTTGAAAGCTACAAAGCTATATGAATAATCAATTTGTAATATTTCAATGTTTGAAAACAAAAATTTGGAAAATATAAGTTTACTACTGAAAACATAAACATTATAAGAAATAAAAGTATACAGATTGTTTCGTGAGTGAACATAAATATCATAAATATGGGTAGGTACTTGAAATAAATAATTTCTGTCTCCCAGTTTTAAGTCTCTTCAAAGCTTCTATGGCACACAAATATTTTCGATATCATCCCAATGGTGCGTACTTAATCTGAAAATGCAATTTTCATTATCGTGAGGCCGAGAAAAATCTATATTCAGCTGATACGAAGGAATTTATAATAAAAGATATCCGGATCTTCGTATAGCTAGAGCATACTTAAACCAGCTCATGAATAACATGCAGACGACTGGAAGTGTCAATGACATGATAAAAATTGTTCGAAAAAGTGTTTACGGAAAATCAATGCTGTAGAATCTCAGACAAAATATAACCGAAAATTGCATTTTTTGCTGTCGTGTATGTCATTTTCAAATATTTTTCTTGAAATTGTTTTAATGTATTTTGAATTTTCTACATTTTGTTTTACTTATTAGATCATTATTATGGACTAACCACACAATTTCCAGTGAAAATTTGACTGGAAAATTCCAGAAAAAGATAACGTAAGAAAAATCTATATTTTTATTTGGAGAATATAAGTAATAGTTTTATTTTGTTGATTATTTTGAATACGAAACATACTGCATAATTTAGTGTATTGACTACTTAAAGTATTTAATATATTCATGAAATTGATATTAAGTTGAAACATGTAATGAGAAGTGGAGTTAAAATATACCATTAACAGAACTTCAATAAAAATAAACAGAAATCGAATCAATGCAAATATATACAAATATATAATAAAATTATTATTTATTACGTTTATACTGTAGAATTGTTCTTTTAATTCGATGATTTGTGAGTTTCACCTCATGAAACCTTTTGTAACCAAATGATGGTTTTATTTGACGCCATATTGCGGTGGATCGATTGAAGTGCTAACTAGCGGCACGTATTGAAAGTAGGTACAAGGTAGAAAACTGGAAAATCAGAAACTGTAATTAGTTTACAGCTATCTACTTTTAACTAACTTACTAATGTCAATGTTGCCATGTTTCAATTATAAACTAACTAGATATTTTAGAGTTCCTGTAAAAAACCAAGACGCACACCTTAAATATGTTTGTGGTATTATGAATATTATGTTTTCGTGTACATTTTAAAATTATTAAGTTTATACATAATATATGCTAGAAAAAAAGGTTTCTTACAATTGTGTACTTTATTTGTTTTAAGTTAAAAACATAAATATTTATTATTTGCCACACTTCTATTATGGAAAAAGATAAGTAAGTGTCACAGTGTTACCAGCGCGTGGCCCTTTTGGAAAACTGAAACCATGGTATTGCTGGTATTGTGATACTCACTTATCTTTCTCCATTATAGAAGTGTGGCGATTGGCGAACAATAAATGGATAATGTTCTCAACTTAAAACAAACAAAATACACAACTTTTCCACTTTTATTAATATCACAAATATATTTAAGGTGTGTCTCGGGTTTGCACAGGAACACTGAAATATCTAGTTTGTTTATAATTGAAACATGGCAACATTGACATTTTTAAGTGATTAAAATGAAGATGGTGCCACATTAATTACCCTTAGTAGTTACCTATTTTTCTACCTCAGGTCTACTTTCGATAAGTGCCGCTAGATGGCACTACAATACGATCCACCACAGTATGGCGCCAGCTGAAACCATCAAATCCAAAGGTAAATGACTAAACTGACAATCTTGCAAACTGTGTAATATGTATCCAATGGAAAAATTCAGAAAGCTGTACAGAATTTGAAGGAAAAAAGATACATGGAACATATCTGATATCGTATACAGATGAAGTGGTAACATTAGTCAAGCATTCAGGAAGGCCATCAGAACTTAAGGGGAATCTATCGGCAGCGATTTGACAAAATATCGAAGTATTTTTGGCAAAGGATTTTGAGGTAATGGATGTATTGAAAATTAAGAAAAAAATATATCATGTAGATTAATGTTGAACTTAGAGTTCTCATCGAATAAAAACTTTGAAATGCTAACCAAATTTTGTTGGAAAAAATACGAATCATGAGGTAATTACACATATTAAGCAAAGTTTGAGCCCTTGTAAAGAATTAAATATGGATTAAATGGAAAAACTAATTGATAAGAAGTCTAATTTGAAGCTTTATGAATACTATATAAAAATCTCAGAATCCTCAAATTACTTATGACCGTACAATTCCTTATTGAAATTCGGTTGCTACCACCAAAATATCGGATAAAAACCCATCTCTCGCTTTTCTATCCTTCTATAACTGACATTGTCTCTCTGCTTCGGTAGTCGCGTGCCGTTCCATTGTTGATACAACGGCTACAACGCTCGCCGGTCTCGGCGGTCTCCCAGTTCAGTACTGACGAAGCTTATAGAGTAGTACGTGAACCAAAATCCGCTTGGACCGCTTGGCTACCTACATGTTGCGGAGCTTTCATATTTCTAATAAAACTTTCGTTATGTGAACTTAAACGTGAGGACGTAGGGAAACAAAAAAATATACAAAGCATAATTGTGCAAGGTCGAATTTGGTAGATGACCCTTAATACCTGCAACAAGAGACATAGCTGCATTCAGATCTAGATCAACATATTTCTATAAAAGGGTGTTGAATTGCAAAATGAAGATCTCTAATTATACCGAATAGAATACACATTCCTGGAAATGCAAAATTACCTGCATTTTGTTGAGCTTTACATTATATTAAATGTTATAGCGAGTGAAAATGGATCAAAGAACGAGTGTCAAGAAATGGGAATCGAATTATTGTGTCAATAATAAAATGAAATAAAATCGTAAGAAAACAGAAAAAATATGGATTGGTTATATTATTAACTACAAACTTGAAATTTGCTTGAAAGTTTATTAAAGTTAACCTACATTCACCTGGATGGAAAAGTTTGATGAATAACTGTAAAAAACGATCTTCAAATATTTCAATTTTTAGTTATTTCAGTGATTTTTGATGATTTTACCAACGAACGTAAGTTATAAATAGCAGCTACATTTTTATTGATTTGATTTCTGTAAGAAGTAAGATTAATATAGTCGGCAGGAAGCAAACAAAAGCTCTGGGCAGATTGTTGTAGTTGTATTTTTGTAGTAACAATCGATATTTTGAATTGAAAACCAATTATCGATACCTTATACGTGTCAACTGTCAAAAGATATGTCAACAAAGTCGAATCTGTTTACACATACACGTTGATACACATCAGGATCTTTTGGAGTAGAGCTGTCGAATTTTAAATTTTTTATTAAATTCAAATAACCAGAAGAACACCGTTTTATCCTCACATTGACAATACTGATACAAACACTAAGAATCCTTCGGTTATATTATTTCGATTATGTTCACAATTACTTATGTAAAATGGTTAACATTGTCTTTTAATTGGCTGGTTGCGATGACCTTTCTTTTAGTTCAAATATTTTCCGGGGCTCTTGTTTGCTTCTGTTGACTTGTAGAGAATAATAAAAGTAATTGAAGATTTATACCGATTTCAACTCATATACAGATATCCCACGTAGCAGGCAGCAAACATGACCAGGTATAAAACATCATGAGAACATCATAATAAAGCAAATTACTTGACATTAGATTGCAGTGTAGACTCCTTTTATGCGCATTACAAAGTATTTTCCAAAAAGTAGACCGTTTACTAAGAAGCAACATCTACTTCTCGCTCTATATGCCCCGACAACCAATGAATTAATTATATACATCTAAGTTAAACGGGGTTGGGATATGTTCACGATATAACCAACCATTCTGTCGGGGCATATAGCCCGAGAAATAGATGTTGCTTCTTTGTGAACAGTATACTGTTTTCATATTTGTAAGGCGTTCAGAAAATTTAATAAAATATATGATATCCCATTTGAAAAAATATAACTATGATATGCCACACTCTTTTGGACAATCTGTATTTTTTAGAAATGTAGCATTCATTGATATACATTGTGGGCCGAAATAAAAAAGTACATTTTTTAATTAAAAATATTTTTTTTGGTTTTTTGGGCGATTTATTTTCTTTTAGCAAGGCTAATAACCTAACATTTCCTTAACATGACTGTAAATTTGGATGCAAAAATAATGTACAGGGTCGGACTTATAAAAAAAAAATTTATAACAGTGCATTTGAGCTCGCTGCAAATGAAAACTATTCGCGAAATACCATTTTTTAATTAAGTAACATTTTAACAAATGACACATTTATGAAAACAGTTTAGTAACTTTGAAACTTAGAGTAAAATATTATGAATGTGGCCACCACTATTGTTTATCACTTCTTGAAGTCGTCTGCGCCATAAATTGATAGCACCATTTATTAAACCCTGTTCAAAATTGTTCCAAACAAGCTGCATTATTTCTTTGAGCTGCTCGATTGTTTCAAATTGTTGTCTGTCATACAAATTTTGTTCGAAAATTCCCCAAATTGAATAATCAACCGGATTTAATTCTGTGCTGTTAGGTGGCCACTTTCATAATATTTTTCTCTAAGTTTCAAAGTTACTAAACTGTTTTCATAAATGTGTTATTTGTTAAAATGTTATTTAATAAAAAAATGGTATTTCGCGAATCCGGTAATTTCGGAAAATTTCCTTTTAACTGAAGTGTTCTGGATAGTTTTTCTACCGATAAAGCATATTAGTACAATTTAAGCTAAAACAGTTTTCATTTGCAACGAGCTCAAATGCACTGTTATATAATTTTTTTATTAGTCCGACCCTGTATATTATTTTCGCTTTCAAATTTACAGTCATGTTAAGGACATGTTAGGTTATTAGCCTTGCAAAAAAATAAATCGCCCAAAAAACAAAAAAAATATTTACAATTAAAAAATATACTCATTTATTTCGGCTTTGTTATAAATATTTGTCCTGTTGTTCTTGAATCCCCTTGTACATGCATCCATTTTGATATATTTGAATTTTAATTGAGAACTTTCTTATAACCAATGTGAAAACATCATTTCTCTTGAATTCTTTAGAAAAGCTTCAACGTGTCAGTAATATCATTGTCTCATGAAAGATCACGAAATAATAAAACTTATGACATACGGAATAGTTATTTATACTAAAAGGGATGTAAGTAACAGTTACTAGTCGAGAACGATATTGCGCCCGAGCGATAGCGAGGGCTGGGAATAAAGTTCGAGAAGAATATTTTTTCTCCTCACCGCAGTATTTATTCTTGGAATGTTTCTATAGCGTCCTGAGAATTGTTATTTTATCAACAACGTCAAGCTGACATTGTTATAAGATTCCACATGACGAATTTTAATCCTCACTTCTTCTGAATTTTGAAAACTCCGAGTACACTGGACGGACACTCTCCTAGAAGAGCGTCGGCCAGTTTATTAGCGAATACTGGAGTTGATATCTTAGCTCTCCAGCGTAAAGTTATGTAGCGGAGTGTGTCAACCATAAAAAGGAAGTTGCAAATAAAATTTTATACAATATAACAGAGCCAGAAGTCTTTTGTAGTACTTCAAGAGTAACAAAAACTTGAATTGAGATAGAACATATACAAATTGAGAAAAAACGAGAAAACATTTATCCAAATGTTTTATTGTAAATAATGTTCATAATTTCAATACTTTTACCATCTATATTCATATAAATGAAGATGATACAAGTTTTATATGGCATAAAGTTGACTTACAGCCCGTCGTCAAGGGCAATCGATACCTTTTTGGTAATTGTTACTTACGTTCTTCGAAACAGTGTGAAAATGCGTTGTTCACAATAAAGGGAGGAGGAAAAAGTATTTCATATTTTTTATATTTCTACGGTATAATGTCCCGCTTCCTCCAATACAAGGGATAATAATCCGATGTCTCTGTATTTTTGAAGGTGATTTAGGACCGGTTTTACAATTTTAGTATAAACCTGCTCACAATTATTACTTAAGTATAAATTGGAAGCAACAGAATAATGCAATGCCAGTTTTCCTGCTTTTTGAGACCCACTCAACAAGTCGTTTAATAAACTGCATAAAGAAATTAACCGGTTGCACATATTTGGCAAGCGTTCAAATCCGGGAGATAAAATTGACATTGTGGATGTTTTTTTAGCCGATCATGCTAGGGTTTTAGTTTTTTTTCAATCGGGAGAATATTAAAAACTTAGGATCTACATCAATATTCATAGAATACTCGTTGTGTGTTATTTTGGGAAGTAAATGGATTCAATTTATTCTTTGAAAAAATAACTGGTACTTGCAAAATATGTTTGAAAAAGTTTACATGACAATATGATCCAATTTTTTCGAATAAAAAAGGGAGGATTTAGTAGATTATCAAAAGATGGTGTCAAATTGACCTTGAAGGAATGAAAAAAAGATCTTGAATATATAAATAATATGAAGAAAATATTCTACTTTGTGCGGTTTATACCCTAATCTTGGAAACCGTATTTTCCATATAAATGAGTGACTTAAATTATCATACCCCCAGGGACTAAAAGTGTCACTTTATCCTCCGTTATAAGGGATACATATTCCAGTAGTACAAAAAATATTAAAATTTAACAATTTAAGAAAATCGTTTGAGATAGTTGTAAGAAATTGGCTTTTTGAATGTTTTGATGTATTCTAGTAAAAGCAAAAGCGTGTCAGCTTTAGCTCTATTTTTTGAAAAGTATAAGTAGTGCATGATTTTTATAAATTAAGCATCTACATTTTTCTATAATCTAAAATTAGTAATTCACATAATGTGTGTAAAATAACTACTGACATGCACAGGATCGTATATCATAAAACAAGTTTATCAAAAGAATTGTAGTTATTCTGTATTGCAATATATTTTCAGCTATTACTTTCCTATATCTACATTAGATATAAATTCATACTGATATTTAATAACAAGCTGGAATATTTTTCCTTAGCTCATGGCATCTTGATAATCCCCCGATTTTATAGTTGGCTTATAGCGTAGGTAAGCATTTTTGAGGAAACTATGTACACAGCCTTATTAGCTTTGACGTATTTTATGTAGCTTCTTGTTTGAACTACCAACTACCCAACCCTTCTGGTTTTTATGGTCAAAATGGATGAATGTTTCTCCCCTATATATAATTGGGCGAATTTCGTTCCTATAAAGTTTAATCTGGCGTAAAAAATTGAGTGTCAGGTGTTGGATTTCAGGTTTCTCCATCAATAACTTTCTGTTGGTTCTGCTTTTTGTCCTACGGGAACCTGTATAATTGTATACCTCTGTAAACTTTTTATGTATACATCTCAAAGTTGGAGCTTGTTCTTCATTTATATAAACATTTATAATGTATTGTCTAGGACGTTATCAAAATCGACCAAATTAGTTTTTGCAACACTTGTTTTCATCTTTTTGTTTGGTGTTGCACATTCGCCGTTTCCAATCAACTTCATTTCACTAGTAATTTTTTGAACAATGCTTAAACTGACACCCGTTGTCAATACGACACGCTACTTTTAAAGTTATTTAGTGGTTGATTACTCACAGCCTTTTTTCTCGTAAAATCAATAAAATTACTTCCCGTGTTTGGCTATTTAAAATTTTTTCTTCGAGACTAGTATCGTGGGCTCGAACGTTCTCAAATTTTCAGGTGTTTGCGTCCTACTGTACCAAGAAGTACATACAACGATATACTATACTCAGGCTTATATAACCTCAACATTTCTACACAAATAGCTAATGCTAGTGAGAAAAATAGCAAATATTTTGCCTCGGACATCATAGTGCTCAATGCAGGAATATACCTTTCTCCACGACTAAATAATAACGCTTAAATTATTTTTACATATTTAGCTGCATAATTATATAAATTCTTCACACCAGTGAATAATAAAAAGAATTCACTCTCGTTAGCCAATCATATTCTATTATTATCAGAATTCTTGCTAAAATGAATAAATCAAATCGTCTCTTTAAAACGTCAAATCGCTTCTGACAGCGCGTCGTTTGAAACGTCAAAATAATCATAAAATCATAATTTTACGTATTATAAGAGAAAAAAATGGATAACAGTAGCGATAGTGAATATGTACGCCTCCCGGAATTAATTTCATTTATAAATGTAAGGGCTCCGATTAAAAATATGAGTTACGTATATATATTTACTCTTCACATTTTTATAAATATGCTCTATAGCCTAGTGGTGGTTGACTATGGCGCGGACGATCGAGGTTCGATCCTCACTGGAAGTTTTTTCTTTGTAGTAGTGGAGAAAGTATAGTCTTTTACTTGTGTAGAATGGCTATTATTCACTTGGATGATTCCAAAACTCACTCGCTGCGCTCCCTCGTTTTGGAAACTTCATCCGCGTGGATAATAGCCATCATTCTGCACTCGTTGAAGAATATACTATTCTGTCGCTGTAGTGTAATATACTATTTTAGATGGTTAATTGGTGATTTTTGCTCTGATTAGAGGGAATATATAATGCATGATCGTTTCAAACGGAATTAATCTTGCAGATTTGGTGGAAAATTGAACATCTCATTGACTGTTCGTTCTCTGTTTGCATTTCAAATTAACCAAACAAAATCCGTAAATGGGCGGTATTAATTGAAAATGAAAAAATTCAATCGAAGTGAATTGAAATGACTATCGATGTTTAGTTAACCATTAAACATATTTAATGTGAGAATTTGAGCGAGTGATGTTTTCCATTGCGTTTGATCTGGATCCGTGTACAAATAAAAATAAACTTTTAGTTATTAAGCGTCGGTTATAAGTTGAAATGGTATTTCAATAGCAAGTTGTCGTGTTCTGTGTTAGCAAAAGCATGTATATTGTGTAACATCCAACATACAAGTGTATCGAGAAGAGTGAAAAATATTTTATCTGTTTTGTACGTAATTATGTAACCTTCGTGGATATAAATACAAGTAAAAGTATTTACCTTACCAATGGTTTTCACTTTTTTTTCAATGAAAGATGATTAGGAAAAAAATGTGGTACACCATTTGAAACTCTTGAGATTACAAGTCGCAAATCATCTGGTTATAAAGAAAGGATTGGAGAAAAGAAATGTAAATTTGTTCTCATCCACTTTTGATTAAAATGAAGTCTAAAGAAATTTCCATCATTATTTTCATTTTACTATATAAATCTTCGACTCTTTAAAATCTTTTTGTTGTAATCTCGTTCAAAAATACCATTAAAACGTCTTAAATTTTCTTATATTGTTTATCGCAGGCTGCGACGTCTCGACTAAATTGGAAGTTCCTTTTAAACAAAGTTTATAAAATATAATGCTATGTAATCCCTTGGAAGGGCAAAACCAAGGATCGTAAATAAAAAGAGATGGTATAATCCCTTGAGTAATGGAGGTAGCGCAGTGGCAAACAATAAAAAGGGATAGAATAATCCCCCGTGGATCGAAGGTAACGCCGCAATAATGTAATAAAATTTAAATAGAAATAGCCGTTTGACATCAGTGTAAGGATATTTTTAGAAGCAAGCAAGCATCAGGATTCTCTATTATCACCCAGTGGTACTGATTCATCAGTTCAATATTTATTTCCAACGATTATTTAACGCATTAACAATTTTCTTATAACTGCCTAATTCATGTTCTCTAAATCTATATTTTAGTCCAAGAGATCTAAGCTTACGAGAGAGCTCATTATAGGACCACGAAGAGGTGCAAGGTTGAAACTTATTATTGCAGTAGGGATTATCTTTGAAACGGATGATCGTCCTAGAATTTTATAACTTTCCCTTCATCAGTTTCAAAGATAATCCCCTGGTGTGAGATTTTGCAGTAACGCTGCTGTATAAAAAATTAGTTCTCGGTATCTACTTGTTAGTTTCCGGTTATTTATTTTTTAATAACAAATTACTGACCACTCTTACGCAAAAAGTCACTAAGGTTTGTTTGCAATAAGTCAATGCACCTACTGCAATAGGTTTCATCTTGGTACCTTTTCTTGGTCGGGTACCTCAATTTTCTGTGCGCTATTTTAGGGGTGCACCGCTGACATATAGTATTAGGACCTGTAACCCCTATTTCTACTCTGTCGTTTCTTTTAACTCAACAGTAGAGTAAGTGAGTGCTCTTCTCGTAATTGGAAAGATTTCCTTTTTCCGTTAATTCACATCCTGTATTGCAGACATAAAGTCCGTGGGCATATCTATGGATTGGGTTGCTACAACCCTTACTATCATAAGATGCCCAGTATCATAGTGGATGAAAGATTATTATTAATGAATTTTATGATGATATCGAAGTGATCAAAACAAGAAACACGATAGATAACGACTATGAAGGTATATGAAGAAGTTAAAGTGAGCTATTATCCTTTTTTGAATAGATGAGGCTTTTACTTGATGTAGATCCATAGTAAGTTATGAAATCAAACAATTTTATTTTGTCAAATCTACATTGTATTTAAACATAAAGTGACGCGTTTCGCTAACACAGTAGCTTTTTCAAACGAGTGGAGGTATAACGAGAAACTTTCTATTTATACAGTGCCTTAATACTAAATTATACGGATATTTAACAATAAAATTATAATCTATTTACAAGGAAATAAAATGAATTTGTCTAAATATGGGATTAACTAAAGTATTTAACAAGTTTACCTGGAAACTCATTCACAACTATCCTAGAGGAATCTTTCTAGGTAAAAAGGTTTAATAATGGAGAATTGTTAATATCAAATTGGTCGTTAAGAAGATTATCTGAATATTTGTTTTTATTTATCTCTAGGGCTTCTAAAAGATTTAATTTGAAGGATTTAGTTTTTATATGCAAAATTTCAAAATTTGAATCGAAAGAGTGTTGGTTTGCTAATAAATGATTTGAATAGTTGGAATCTAATTTTTGATTGTCATAACTACGTTTGTGTTCTGAAATTCTAGTTTAAAAAAAATAAAATAAAAATAAAATCATTTTTATAAACTTTATACTTGAATATTTGCTTCAAAACTGACAAAAATTTATCCAAATTCATTGAAAACAACAAATCCAAATCTTCAAAACTAAATAAAGCAGGAGAATATAAATTAAAATGTGGTAATGACGACTGCGATAAAATTTATATAGGTAGAACTTTTAGGAATTTTAAAACTAGAATTTCAGAACACAAACGTACTTATGACAATCAAAAATTAGTTTCCAACTATTCAATAAAAATTCAATAAAAACAAATTTTTACCTAGAAAGATTCCTGTAGGATGGTTGTGAATGAGTTTCCAGGTAAACTTGTTAAATACTTTAGTTAATCCCATATTTAGACAAATTCATTTCATTTCCTTGTAAATAGATTATAATTTTATTGTTAAATATCCGTATAATTTAGTATTAAGGCACTGTATAAATAGAAAGTTTCTCATTATACCTCCATTCGTTTGAAAAAGCTACTGTGTTAGCGAAACGCGTCACTTTATGTTTAAATACAATGTAGATTTAACAAAATAAAATTGTTTGATTTCATAACTAAAGCTATTATCCTATTAATATTGGACTTAAATGATTATAATATACAATGGTATTATTAAGTTTATTGATAATAATAATAATAAAGTCAACAACTATTATTATTATTACTTCATTATTCTCATAAATCAGGTCACCATTGTGAACTGTCCATAAAGCAATTTAATTTTTAACCAGATTTAGCTATATCCAAGAAGGTTTTTGATATATTTTTGCGTCTACTAGATACATTCCACATACAAAAGATACAGAAACGGTAAAATTGTACAGGATATTCGAGTTTGGTATTGACACATTCAAAACAATATGTTTATTATATTTTTTCACATTAAAGCTGGAGACGTACTTTATATCAGGTAAATCAAACAATCCTGTAGAATTTTAATATAAAAATACTCTTTCCGTTTCCAACAAACCTGTGATATTAATCTTTGCCGACCATTTTGACGTTCCGTCCAATACAGATTGATTGACAGCCTTCATGTGACCTGCGTGATTCTTTTCTTCCACACCAAATACGTCCCTATACAGTTATTGTAAAAATGTCATAGAAAAAAATATTCGATAACTACGATTAGTCTTCTAAAAAAGCGATTTATAACTGCCTTGTTTCTTGTTGGAATCCAGATAATATAAGATCAATTTATCAAAATATATAGTTTGTTCGTATTTTGACACTAGGTGCTTTAAAAAGTAGCCATACCGGAGTCAAGTTGTTAAAAAATGGATATCGACTAGAAATAATTTGTCCATGGAAGTCAAAACCAAACATCCAAACAAAACGATGGACTATTCTAGTACTGGTACACTTGGTGGAAATCAATTTTCATTTTTGATTTATATTTCTATATATTTATATACTTGCAGTAGCCAGAATTCATCAGATCCTATCCAAAGAAGGCCCGGAATCTTTCAAGAAATCTGATGGATTTTACACTGGAAATGTCATGTCCACCCACGGCAGTGGATTGGGATGCGGCAAAAAGTATCATCACCTATTATCCAGTTCAATGGGCCATATAATTCCCTAAACCATATAAACTGAAACTTTGTGCCTGAGATTTCAGCAGGTATTCTGTGCAGATGGTGTGACAGGCCACAACTTTCTCATCCCATCAAAACTGTAATTGTATCTTCCAGGAGAAAAACAAAACTAATTCGTCAAGAACCAATACTATACGATCACAGGATTCCATTTGTGCCCAAGGCAAAATATCTAATCGCTAAGTTGGATAAAGCGATCAACCATTCGGTTAAAGCAATATGCTAAGGCAGTTTATAATATTATAAAGTGTTCGCTATCCATCCATGATGCTTCAAGGTAAATCAAGACCTTCAATAAAACAGCTTTAAGACATGGAGAAGAAGCCTTGGACAGGGATGAGATCGGGTCTATAGCTGATGGAACCCTGCAGGATGTATTTTGGGCATAACAGTGTTGGTTGAAAACACCGAATGTCTTATCTGCGTAGAAGAAGATTAATGGTCAAGCACATTCTGTATAATTGTGAGGTTTCTGAGCTGAATTTGTCCGCTCTAAGCATTTAGATAGAGACCCCGTTACAGATTATCAACCTAAATTCACCTTAATTAAATCACCCAGTACATTCGTTTTTTTTTGTTAACTCAAACTCAAAAAGTTTTTTAATGTAGAGAAAACTATGACTTCCTTTTTGATCAACAGGAGAATTCCCATTATTTGTTAGCTTGCACGTGGTTGTGACTGGCTTTATAGATATATCGGTTGTCCCTGGAATGAAACATCTCTCAAATTTCAAAAGCATAATATTCATTCATAACTGCTGCAATACTTTTCATCTTGTAGCAGGTTGAAGTTTTTTTAGATAACATCATCTAATTTCATTCGTTCATGATGAAGATATAGATAAATGTTTTGGTTGACATTAAAAGGCCATTCTTATTTTTATTATTCAACCAAGTCATCGAAAACTTGCTCTAAATTATGTAAGTTATCGCTGAGATAGTGGTAAGCTATTTACTCAACAATCCCAAATGCGGTGGTCGTTTAGATCATAAAATGTTATGTGCCTCCGTATTTTTATAGAAATTACGATGGAGAAATAAAGAACAAATAAGATTTAGATCAGAACTTTTTGTTAATTAACGTGTGAATTCAAGGAATCAGAGAGCTAGTAAATGTTTTCCATAACCTTCTTCTGGTCCTGTGCGTGTTATCTGAGTTTATAATATCCACGTGATCATAAGTAAGCAAATCGCAAAATATTGGCATTTTTCAGTTTTTGTGTGTAGGTCGAAAACGATGCACCGAATGGAAAATGTCATCGCGTTAAAACTGAAACACAAAATTTCCTAATTTGGTTCCTTTCAAATATGGAGGTTTTTGTCCAAAGGGGGTATTAGGTTGAACAGAGGAATGCCAGGAAGAATCGACCTGCATAAATGAGGTCCTCAGGATCAGTAGCCGCATGACGGATATAATGATATAATGCAGAGTTTGGATCACACTTATTGAATCTATGTAGCAACATAAGCTTATGTTTGACAGTACCTACGATAAACGAGCCTGTAATAATAGAACATGTTCTAAGGGTCTCTTTTTCAGGTTTCATGTCTTAAGTTTTTGAAGGATTTGATGCTTTGGCTGGATATTGGAATCAATTGTGACTTTTCCGATTATGATGACCAATGCAAAGCTCTCTGCCACTTGAATGGTAATGTTGACAATGAGGGTGTCATAATCATCAACAGCTTGTCTGGCATCAAACCTCTGCTGCACTAATTTCTTTCGCAGCATCATAATGGACCGTTTTTTGTTTGACGAAGAGTGCTTGCTTTCACGGTGAAGCCGCTCTTTCAACAGTTTTCCATGTGATTTAATTTTATTTCACTTTCTAGGTATTTTTATTGATATTTAAATAAAAAATAATAATTTTAAGCATTGTTGGATGAGGAAAAAACGTTTTTAGGTAAAAAATTGAATGAATATAAATTTTTTCAGTTTATACCTCACTTTACCCTAACGAATCTACCGAAATCGTCGAGTAATTCACCACTCAACACCGAAATCTACTAGTAAAACCACTTTTTAAATAGAATAATTTTTGGCGATCCTTTATAAATAAAAATTATACACGCCTAAACTGAGTATTTACAGAATTATCACAAAAAACTTGTTTATCATAGTTTGTTAACCAATGGAATTGTATACCTATAGATACGTAGCGTGTATAATACCTACCTATTTGTTTGACAATGCAAATAATTAGGATTGATTTTAGTAAATTTGGTTGAATCGTACGTGTTTTAATTATGTTTATTTGTGTCTTATAATGATGTGACTTTAATTAATTTTTGCGGTTCGGTGTGAAGATTCAGTGTTTACTGCTACTAGATTTAGGGACTAGGGATAACAGGTGAGTCAGTTTTTTATTATTTGCCTAGAAATTTTCAATGAAATAACCATTTAATATCTATTTTCTTTTATAATTACCAAAAATAGATAGTGTCTAAAACCGATTTGAAAACTATAATGTCCTACTCGGAATTTTTTACAGAAAATATTGATTTTGGGGTGTTATATTTATTATTTTAATAATATTTCAACGTACATGAGTATACAGGACCACATATTATAAATAATATGTGACAAGGCAGTATTTTGATTCTTCAAGTATTTTTCTTGCTATACATAGTGATTGAAAAATATTGATTTCGGGGTAGTATATTTATTATTTCAAATATATTTTAACGTACAAGATGACCCTACAGCACAGTATTTTGATTCAAGTATTTTTTAACTATTCATAGTGATTAAAAAATAAAGTTATTGAAGTTTTTAAATACGTACACACATTAAAATGGTTGGTAGTAGAAGCTGAGTGATACGTAATCGACATATTTGCAGGCAATTATGGAAAATTATTCAAAAATTGGGGTCTATATATACCTAGCATGAATATATTATTAAAGTTTTGCTCATCTTCTGCGATTGTGCAACCTCAGATTACAGGCATGTAGGACCAGCAGAAGATATAAAATGATTTCCACCTTACTGGAAATGAATTCCTTAAAACGCTTTTCATGAATCTAATTTGAGTGACGTGTATTTTATTGCGTACATTCCTCTTGCATTTTTTTCAACTTGGAAGAATTTTTGCAAATTCATTTATAGAACTTTTGACTGTACTTTGCTAATGTTTCAATTTAACAATTGGAGGTGCAATTTTATAGAAAAAAAGTTTTTTAAAGGTGAAAACATTTACGAGGGACACCAGATATATCAAAACGATCCAATTGTTCCATATGTAAGTGTACTAGTCGAGAGATGGAAGAGAAATAGAGAAGAAAAAGTGTTGCTTTGTTAATAACATGCAGTAGATTGGAAGTGACATGCTAAAAACCGAACTGTAGAAATTTTTATTTAGTACCTGTGTTCTTGAATAAAATTGATTGCATTGTCGATATACAGTGTGGAAACCACGTATGGAATAAAATTCTTCATGTCATTATTTTAGAAAATTATAAAAAATGCCAAGACATGTCAACTTTTGAATTGAGTTGTGCGTTATGTAAACATAAATTTAAATGTACAGGGTGATTCACGCAAGTATGCCATAGTCGGTGTTGTTTTTTTAATGAAACACCCTGTATATTTGTATATTTTTGAAATCCTCTTAATTAACCGATTCCATCAAACTAAATAATGTATGGTCAATTATGAATTATACAGGGTGAAATTTTTATTTTCACATTTATTAAACACATACATAAAATATCTGATGTATTTGATTTAAATACATCAAAATAAATGCTCAAAATGTTCTCCACCTAGTTGTTGGCAATAGCACAGTCTCCTATAGAACTCCTTCTTGACTTTGTTCAAAGTTTGAGGTGAAATATTCCGTATTTCTGTAGTTATCTGTCTTTGAGGTCTACAACGTTAGTTGGTTGTGTTGTATATACTTTGTTCTTGAGATAACCCCACAGAACAAAATCTAACGGCGTAAGGTCTGGCGATCTAGCTGGCTACTCAATAGTACCTCTTCGTCCAATCCATTTATTGGGGAAGAAATCATCTAAATAAGCTCTTACCATTAAAGCATAATGGGGTGTTGCCCCGTCTTGCTGGAACCAAACATTTTCATTCGGTAAGCTAGGATCTATTTCGTTGGGATATAAGTTTGCCAACGCAGGAATAACTTCATTTCTTAGCATATTTAAATATTTTTCAGCTGTAAAATTTCCATCTATAAATATAGGACCAATAATATGGTCGCCTATGATACCGGCCCAAACGTTCACCTTTTGAGGATACTGAGAATGTGTCCCACGCATCCAATTATTATTCTCTGATTACCAGTATCTACAGTTCTGTCGGTTTACCTCTCCATTCAATGTGAATGTTAATTCGTCAGAAAAAAGAGTTATACCAAGAGCTATCTCATTTCTGTTCAGCTTATTCATCAATCTTTCGCAGAAATCCATTCTACGATCTGGATCGTCTTCTGTTAACTCCTGCACAAAAGTTAATTTGTAGGGATGAAGTTTTTCTTCATGAAGACATCTTAGAACAGTTGTGTGACTAACATTATTTTCACGGGCAATTTGACGTGTACTTGAAGTTGAATTCTCTTCGACACTTAACAAAATATCCTCTTTCACATCATCTTCAACGAAGTGTGGTTTTCATTTCAATGATTTGACATGTCCAAGTTCTCTGAATTGTGCATGAATTTTAGACACAGTACTTTGTGAAATATTAGGCAATTCGTTATACCTGTAATTAAATAAGTTTGCCACTTCAACTTGATTTCTGCAGTTATCCCCGTACCCGATCATCATTAAAATCTCAATTCGGTGAGTCTCAGTTAAATATTTCATTGTTATGTCGACAAGGAAAGAGTGTTTGACAAAGATTTTACTTTTTCAGTATAAACTGTCAACACATCAACAACTGACAGAATAGAAAATAATCCACATTATTTACCGATTTAAAACAATCCACATTATTAACCGATTTTGTCTAATTATTGGCATTTTTAGGCAATTTTTAGGTATTCATGATAAAATTTATGGGCGTAGCAGGTTTTGTTTAATATACAAATACGTCTAGTAATTAGTTAGTTTAGATTTTTGATAAATCCATATTTAGCTAATTTAAAAAAGTACCAATATTTCAAGTGTAATAAATTATTAATTTTAAAATTTTGCCCTGTATAATTCATAATTGACCATACATTATTTAGTTTGTTGGAATCGGTTCATTAAGAGGATTTCAAAAATATGCAAATATACAGGGTGTTTCATTAAAAAAAAAACAACACCGACTATGGCATACTTGCGTGAATCACCCTGTACATTTAAATTTATGTTTACATAATGCAAAACTCAATTCAAAAGTTGACATGTCTTGGTATTTTTTATAATTTTCTAAAATAATGACAAAGAATTTTATTCCATAAGTGGTTTCCACACTGTATAAGAAAATCTATGCTGAAAAAATTATTCTCAACAGGTGATAACAAATTACAGTAAAAAACAAATATTTTTCAGTTCACACATTGAGTTAATTATAATTTTGTTTTCACCTATTGTTTTTTGGGGTAATTAAGTTATAATCTTGTCCTCCTTAAAGTTCTGCTTAGCTTCTTGACTAAATACTTTTTGAAACTTACCGGATCAGCTCGAAAATTTCTGGTTTTTCCCTTTCCCGCTGTTTCATTCTGTCTTTCATAGCTGTGATGATGCTATTGGCTTTATCTTCTGCCCCGTGTTTTGAACTTTTTTCAGCAGCCCCTGAAACAAATACAGAAATAATCAATTCAATTCAAAAATGAAATATAATAAATAAAAATGATTTGAATTTACTGTTTAATAAATAATGTTTCTTGAAAGTAATAACAAAAAATTTATCATTTTTATATCCGAAGTGCCCATAGTGGGATAATCATCGCTAGGCAAATTGCGATTTTTCCGTTCCATCATAAACAAATTTAACTTTATTAGAAAACAATATTTAAAGAGACACGATTCGTGTCCTACACTGGGGAACTACATTGCTTTATTTCTTATTTGTAAAATTATTTTTGTAATTATGAAGAAATAACTTTGAAAAAGATATCGTTATAAAATTTAAGCACTGCCAGGAAGATTTTATACCGGGAGCGAACAAAAATTTATTTAAATGGGGATTCCTAAAAGGGAAAACAAAATATTTTATAATTTTAAGGTGGTGCGTCAATTTTTTGAAGAACTGTATTTTGGATAGCAGTTCGGACATAATATTCAAGACACCTCAAAAGTTTCAGTATGCAGTTTATGAAGACAACCGAATTATTATTCACACACATTTCCCTAACCTTATTTGATGTACATGCAGAGCTAGGATAATCAAGACCAGAAACACTTGATTTATCCTCGCCGGACGACGAGGACATTTGTTAGAAAGTCGGGTCGATTGCTTAATCGGTGAACATTCTAGAGATGTAATTAGGAAACCAAAACGTTTAATATTCACTACGTTCCGTCTGCATTTATCTCTAATTCTGTTCTCTTTAGAGCCGAATGTATGTGGGTTTCATGTGGGATGATTATAATTTAATAAAGCTTCTACAGCTTCTTTTTTCTGCGAGGTACCTAATAAAACAAGTCCTTTTTGTGCAATTAAAACTGATGGTTATCCATTTTACTGCATTATGCTGGTAAATTTCATTTATGGGGTAATTTATTGCGTATTCCGCCATCTAAAGGTCCTACAGCTACGAAAAAGTCTCATTCGTTTATAGACGGAGTAAACTTTTAAGGTATTTATTATAGGAAGAACGTCTCTAATAAATTTAAGATTTCTTAACAGTGTGCACATTTCTATCAGGTATTTAGCGAAATGGAGAAGGTTTAGTAAGTGTAGTTATACTTCTTATCAAAAAAGTATCAGGAATTGATCATTTAAAAAGACGAAATAACTTTCTCTTTCTCATATTAACGCAGAGTTTGTTCGCCATTTAGTTTGTTTTAGCGTGGATTTATGCAGCAACATTTAACAATTATCAATTAGCATTTAACAATTAACATTTATCAATTATAAGTTGAACTACTCATTTCACTATGACTCCATTTATGCAGACAATTAACAATTATCATTTATCATTTAACAATTACGAAGTTGGCCAACTTTTAACTTTCTTAAATTAAATGTACCGAATTTTCATCTAGTGCGCAACTAGTACGCAGATCCTTACTTTTTTCATAGAAAAGCGGTTGACTTGGGGTTATGTTGGGTTTTTGTTTATTTTCAAGTTGTACTAATAAAAGAAATAGCGTCTTCAATTCTACTATACATCTTCAAAATTGTTCCAATGCACAAATAGACATAAAAATGTAGGGTTATTGTAACTAGAATCTCAGGCTTTTGCGCATGCTTACTATTTTCTCCTAATTTATAATTGTGTCTGCATAAACGATGGCAGTTTTACTAATTGTTAAATGATAAATGTTTATTGTTAAATGCTAATTGATAATTGTTAAATGTTGCTGCATAAATCCACACTTAAATTCTCCATTTTATCAATTTAGCTCAAGTTTGCTTCACTATTTCAACAAATGATAGAAATAATAAAATCTGTCTCAAAATTTGCATTACAAAAGCAATTTCGTGTGACACAATGTGCTGCAAATCTTACAAAAGGCATTTAACTTTGACAATAACACGTGTCTATGAGTATCCGAAAGCAGTTGAGATGTAGATGATTTTCCGCTCTTCAGTAGGCGATAAATGTCTTCAAACTGATCTCAAAATTGCTTAAATAAAGGTAATGATGCATGAAAATTGGAAAAAGTATTTTCTGTATCTCATAAATCAATTTTAAATATGGAAATAAAGATTAAAACTTACATGTTTAGGGTCATTTTTGACCTGATTTAGTAAGTGTAGTTATACTTCTTATCAAAAAAGTATCAGGAATTGATCATTTAAAAAGACAAAATAACTTTCTCTTCATATTAACGCAGAGTTTGCTCGCCATTTCGCCATTTAGTTTGTTTTAAATTCTCCATTTTATCAATTTAGCTCAAGTTTGCTTCACTATTTCAACAAATGATAAAAATAATAAAATCTGTTTCAAAATTTGCATTACAAAAGCAATTTTGTGTGACACAATGTGCTGCAAATCTTACAAAAGGCATTTAACTTTGACAATAACACGTGTCTATGAGTATCCGAAAGCAGTTGAGATGTAGATAATTTTCCGCGCTTCAGTAGGCGATAAATGTCTTCAAACTGAACTCAACATTGCTTAAATAAAGGTAATGATGCATTGAAATTGGAAAAAGGAGCCGTTGAATTTTCTGTATCTCATAAATCAATTTTAAATATGGAAATAAAGATTAAAACTTACATGTTTAGGGTCATTTTTGACAAAAAATATAATATAAATTCTGGCAACTATCGATCCCAATGAAACAAAGGAATAATAATATAAGTATCTCTCAAATAATCGAAACACATTTGAACCTGGTTAGCGTTTTGCACAATTCAAACTAAATCGAATACAAAAGAATTTTGATTTTATGAGGTTTCGAGAAAGCGAGGGCAAAAATTATTTTCAATGCAGATACGTAGTCGTAACTTTTTATTCCGTGCCAGTAAAAAAATCTACTGCCGACTGTTCATTTTTCGAATAAAAAAACCTACTAGATCTAGGATAGTTTGTTGCCCTAACGAAGCATCTTTCATGCAACTTTATTGTTATTTGGTATGCAACTTTATTGTTATGTGGTCAAATAATATCAATAAAATGCATTCAAGCTGTTTCTCGGACAACAAAATTGCATTATTTTCAGCAATTTAATATGCACTCAATATATAACTTAGAACTTTGATAAGGAGGTTGTTTGGGATGCAAGTGACATAATAAGAGGGTGAAAAAATTGATATTACACCTGTAACCGACATCCGTGTCACAATACCTATATAAATTATTTTTTTCCTTTGGGAAAAATCATTAATAATATGTTGTAATCTAGTACTGTAGTATTCGATATAGGAAAGCAGTAATTTTCCCAACTTTACTCTTTGCTCAATTCTTGAACAATAAATACCTACTATCAGTGGCTGAGTAAGCTCGAGCCTAGGGCGGCAAATTTGGGGAACGAATTTTTTTTTACCTCATAGAAATCAAAAAGATTTTTCTATGACGTTAACAAAAGTTAACATAAAGAAACATTTCTTATTAAATACATATCAACAAATTAATTATTATCATTTGACATTCATTTGATGAGGCTTATACCAGGGCCATTGAAAAATGTTTCTTTTCTATTAAAAATTATAGGAGAATTATCATAAATTTATTAATTTTTCTGTCATTTGGTAAGCTACAATCATACAAATATATATTTTAAATATTCAAATGTCAGTATACTCCCCAAAATTTTGACTAAGTTACTTTTCCGCAATAAAATGAGTGCGGAAAAGTGAACTTTTCCGCACGCTAGTAGAAAAATTATTTTATCTACGATCACTTATAAAATTAGGCATTTACGAACCAAAAAAATGTGTGAAATCATACATTATACATACGTTAAAAAGCGTGCGGAAATGAACAACGCTTTTTATATGGGACTTTCATTATAACACCCAAAAGCGTGCGTAAATGACCAATGCTTTTTAAATGGGGTTTTCATTTTAACACTCTTTTTAAGCTACGTGATTATCTAGTTGCCTTGAATTTAGTCGTTTGTTGTATAAACTTTTGTGCTGACAGTAAATTTGACAGAAGTGTCAGACATAGAAAAAAATATTTGTTACTTAAAAAAAAAGACAAATTACCCAATGTTATGATTAGTAATTTAAATAATTGTCCTCAGTTCACTGTAAATGTGAATTTAAAAAATTAGAATTCGTTGTGTATATATTTGTTTATAGAAAATTCATTTTTTTGGTTTTTAACACATTCAGAGCACATTTTTTTATTTTTTCTTCAGGTTCTCGTAGATAAAGTTTTGTATGACACTTGTGCGTGAAGTACTTTTACGCACTCGTTGAGAAAAAGGCACTCGCTACGCTAGTTCCTTGAATTTTCCAAACTCGTGCGCAAAAGTATAACTACACGCACTTGCATCATAAATAACTATTACGTGCAATTACAACGAAATTGTTGCATTGTAAAAATAATGTATGATATGAGGCAAGGGCGGCAAAAACTATTCAGCCTATACCTTGAAAATTCGTAAATCCTTCACTGCCTACTATCATATTTCCCATGTTTACAAGGAACGATTACACTTGCTAAAAATGAACGGAAGCAGATAAAGCAACAGAAGAAGCTGATCTTTAATCATTTTTACAATTAAGTATCGCAATTATCTTGAAAGATGCGATCGATTCACAATCTAATATCCCTCTAAAACTAATCAACGACGAGCTGCGATATTATACTGTAAATATCTTCTGTATGTTCCTTGTTAATTATTTTGGGAAATATTTTTTATATTTATTCAATTCGACGTTTTGGTAGCATTCTAGCTACCGTTATCAAAAACAAACAAGTTTTTTTTAAACTCCGGAGTAATATCTGACACTAACGGAAAAATTAGACAATCAGACAATCAATAAGTTCAAGAGCGATTTCAGACGAGACACTTTTTGGCCGGCTACTAGTGTCTGAAAAGAATGGCGCGGCTAAAAATACATTAATATAGAAAGACGCATTCACACGAGACACATGTGAATGCGTCTTATTTATATTAATGTATTTTTAGCCGCGCGATTCTTTTCAGACACTAGTAGCCGGCCACAAAGTGTCTCGTCTGAAAGTGCTCCAAGGCTGCAAAAATTTGTCGTTAAATTTTTAAGGTCCATTCACAGTAGATCACATTCCTGAATGTGAAACAATAGCTGTTTGTGTATCAAGAACAGAAAGTAGTACTTTGGCAGTCGAGACAGAAAGTTGCAATCTGTCGAGACTATCAAAGGACTTTCTGCTCGAAATACACACAAGATTTTTTCTACGATCACACAAAAATAAAATTAATTGCCATTGTTTGTACTTCGCAGTTTCCAGATTGCAGTTTCGTGAACCTATGTACGTAGGCAACACTTATTACATTAATGTCCGTTATTTTTTAGATTTCCCTATTTCTCATCAAATTATTACGGAAAATACTGTTGGATGCTTAAACATATTAGAAAATCAACTAAAATATATTATTCTACAGTTTATATCAAAATAGCTACTAGCTCTCTTTTATCTATAAATAAAATTAGGCGTGCGCCAAAGTTACTTTCTGCTTAAGAGCGCCAATAATGTCAAATTATGACAGCTCGTGGAAAACATCAACTTTGCAATTGCTTTTCAAGGCACAAAAGACGACTTTCGATAGTGGTCGTAGAAAAAATATTTTTTTACCACATTTTAATCATTGTCAACACCAAATTATGATAATAACAATGAAATAATTAAACTAATATGATTTTTGGAAACTTATCAATAACATTTGTTAAGGGTTTATCTGGAGAACATTCTTTAAAAAACTCATATCAGATATCCTGTGAATGCGACAAATCTAATTCAGGTGAAACATCTAGACCATTGAAAATCGGAATGAAAGAACACAAAAAGTATAATAAAGATAGAGAGTTCTTCAAGTATTTGCAAACATGCTCGGGAAAAGAGGAATCATATTCAATGGGATCTGGCTCACATAATAAAGTCAAAGAAAGTGCTTTAATACAAATAAATACGGATAAATGTGTAGCTAGTATTACGACAGATTGTAGTCAAATTTGATTACTAGCGCTACCGAAACGTTGAATTAAAAAATGTAAAGAAAATGGTGGTTCAATTTCCCAAAATAATGAACAAAAATTATCATACTGTAACTTACTTTTCAAAAAAGGTTTTTAAATGGTTGATGTGGTCGGTCTAGCGTGTATACGTAGCTATATCAACAATTTTCTATCCTCTGAAAAGCAATTTAATTATGTATCCGCATTCTGCATGAAGTATTTTCATAAACACACGCGATTTAACATCAGTCCGTTGTTGAGTTGCTGGAAAAATAGAATTTTCCGCGGGTGCATTTGTCGCAACTGTAATAGAAGGTTTATTATTCCCCATTTAATCCTTTGTTCCCGTTTTATACGGGAATCAATTCAGTAAATAACGGACGTTAACAAATTCTAAATTTCGAAGAACTATACAATGAAAAATCCAGCCATCATTTTCATTATTAATTCGATTTGTGAGCTTATAATTTTACTATTTTTGCTGATCCCTCCCATTTCCCATATGGAGCAGCTCATTATAAGATGCTAATCAGTTTGATTTTTCACCGCAGCGTCGCTACTGCAAAACCAATTGTAAACATTACTTATGATAATGGATAATAAAAATATGAGTAAGAACTAGAAAGCTTAAAGCTCAAAATGGGCGTTGTTGGAAATTATTGCAATAGCTGATTTAAGACCAAGACGTGAATAGACATCTTGCATTAGTAAGGGTGTAGTTTAATTTTATAGCATTTCAAATCCGAGATCTTTTGCAAATGGAGCGTAAGGAAGGTCATTACAAGTTATAATATAATATAATCAGATAAAAATATCTCAACTTTTGATTCCGCACTTGTTAGGTAAATTGCTATTGACTTTGACATTACTCGAAAATCAGCATCTGTCAGCGTCACGCTTCTCCCTATTACGGCTCCATAATAGTTTTCTGGCGATTTATTTATAACAAATTTTTGTTGGAACTCCTTTAACAGGAATTAATTTTTATATTGCTTCAGGGTGTACCTTCAATTTAAATTATAACATATAATAAGTAGATTTGTTCTATATGTGCTGTTCACTTTGTCATAATAAAATGCAATGAAATATACAGTTCGTTCGGTGAATCTTTTCCCATGTATGAAATTATTCACATACTACTTTTTGTAGTACATCTCTTTCCTACTCACGGAATCTAAGCCCCCGAAATATGATGAATGTCGGCGATAAGTTTAACGCGATAACGCGAATTTGTACGTTGACAGACCAAAGACATTGTTTACATTTTCATTTCACATTTTTACTCATTTTTTTGCCCCTTGCATATGAATTTAATAAAAAAACAGTTGTTATAACGACTTACTTACACCCGAGTGTTCGAATTATTGTGGTAAGTAAATATTATTCATCTACTTATTATTTATTTACTTCGCAATGAAAACTAACCTTAAATTGACATTTCATCATGGTTATGGATAGAATTCCATCAAACTGAATTGTATGAAACATATTTTGCTTCCACCAATATAGAAAATATTGACCTAATTTTCTGAAAGACCAGAACTATTTATGAATGATTTTTTTAAGAACAGGTATGCCTGGAAAAACACACAGTAGCTGGTTCTAAATGTGTTGGAGTATTTTGAGTGAGAAAAAAGAAATGGAGAACATATTCTTTGCAAGACAACAGCACTAAAAGTGTACGTAAACCAGATGGTAAACGTTTTATAATTGTTCATGTCTTTTCTACCAACGGATTTGTCTCTGAAGCAAGTTTATTACTTTGTTCAAAATCTAGAGTAGCTGATTACCATGGAGAAATGAACAATGAAATATTTATATGAAATGGATAAGTACTCAATTAATTCCCAACTTAGAAGAGCAATCTCTTGTTGTTATTGATAATGCTCCATATCATAGTGTTCTTTTAGAATAGCAACCTTCTACTAATTCGACCAAAAATGAGATTGTTACATGGTTGACAACAAACAACATTAAGTTTGATACAAAACTTACAAAACCTGAATTGCTACAAATTGCAAAACTGAATAGAAAAGGAAACGTGTATAAAATTGTTGAGTTACTACGAGAACATGGTCATGAAGTGCTGGGACTATTAATCTGGGCAAATTGCAAGTCATATTACAATAAATATATTGGTAAAGATGGGTACTCAGATAGCTCTGTTATAAATATGTGGAAAGAGGCACTGCAACAATGTGATCAACAAATTTAGGAAAAATGTGTTAGGCATACTCATGAAATTATAGAAAAGTGGTATGCCCGAGAGCAAAATATAATTGATATTAGCATTCAACTAATTACCATAGATATAAATAGTGGTGATAGCTCTGATTCTATGAGAAAAATTAAATGAAATTTATTGTATATATTTATGAGTCTCAAATATACATATTTAAAATATTTATTATTCATTTTCACAACCCAAAAGATTTCTATTTTTCGTTGTTGAACCGTATGGGTGGGACGTCCCAATAGTAATGGTTGCCAGCCATAACACTAAAAAGGCGATTCTGATTTGCAAAGTTTCTACTGAGAAAATTGTTATTAATTCTAACTCTTATGCAAGTAAATTTGCGGAATAACCCTATAAAACTCTGGAATACTAACAGTTTTTTCAAACTAAAGGTTTAGGTAGCATATCGCTAAATGGCTGTGAAATATTTACAAATATCTAGCTTTAATAATAATTAACGCAAACCGTCATTTTAGCCACATCCTAATTAAAACATCAATCTACGACCTGCGTGTAATTTCATGTATTGATGTTTTGCGTTTGTATATGAATGATGACGCATGGGAAAAGATTCACCGAACCAACTGTACCTCAGTTTCTTATATTCTGAATTCTGAGCAGTTGGTGATGACATTTTGTATGAACCACGTCAGTAAAGTGTCTTTATCGGACTCTCCTGTTATTCGCCACGCTTCGCTCGTACATAATTAACTATTAGCATTTACTAATAATTTATGCCTCAACTTTTTGAATCATTATATTGTTTCTCTTCTTCTCCGTTCTCTTCGTCATTCTGCTTTGAATCCACTTTTCTACTATCTATTGATGGCTTGTTACCAATAAATAAATATAGGGCAATATATTTTTAAATCTTCAAAGAACAAACTTTTCTTTATCTAGCACCTCAGAATAATTTATTAGTCTTCAATATTTTAAGAAATAAGTTTACTTTTGAAAACTTTTTATCCCAGTTTTGAGCATAACGTGAATTAATAATTGAGAATACTTTAAAAACAAAAATATTCAAACATAAATGAATAAAATTCTTCATTATGAATTAAACTGCATCTCGTTTGTATTAAAAATCTACCCACTTGAATTATTTTCAAAATCCAACAAAAATTATTTGATTATTAACTGCTTGGCAACGCGGTCTTGGCATACTTTTCACTAAATTGTTAAGCACATCTTGCCTGATTTGCATCCAAAGTTGAGGCAATGGGCTTCTTAACTGATGAAGAGTTTCAGGACGTGGCTTGTTTGCATCTAATGCTCTCTGGAGCTGATCCCAAGCATGTTCAATGCAGTTGAGATCAGGAAACCTTGGGGGTAATGGTGAATGAGGAATACCTTGATTTTCTCAAGCTACAACTACAGTGGCAGACTGATACGGAGGTTCATTATCATCAAGAAAAAGGAAATCATGACCAATAGTGGCGTGAAAATGTGGAATAATATTCTTAGTGAATTCGCCTCCATAAATCACACTGGTCATATTCCCGTTCAAAACTAATAGGTATGTTCGACCATCAAAATAAATTCCCACCTCACACTGTAATTCCTCAAAAGGGACGAATTTCCTGGACAGGTCAACAATTTCTAGGCACTAATGGATTGGACCAAACACGTAAGCGGCGACTATCGGAATACCTTCCATAGCGAACTCGTAGGTGAAGAGTGCAGGTTTCCATTCTTCCTACCAATTTCTATGTTCTTGAGTCCAAGCCAGTCTTTGGCGTCTATGTTCTGCGGTAAGTGGCACATTGATATTATATTGACCTCAGAAAGCTTTTTACGTAGAGTAACTAATGAAATTGCAATTCTCGTCGCATTCAAAAAAACCCGTTTAGGATTCTACAGGTAACGAGTGGCGCTCTTCGACCTGATAGAGTAATGTAAAAGTCGTGAGTGGGCGTAGTAACTCTCGGCCTTCTAGCTCTAAGCCGTTCCGCAACATTTTCCGTTTCGTTGAAACGATTTACTCACCGAGAAACTACACCTAGTAATTCATCAAAACGTTCACCTACATACACTTGACTAGCCCCAGTCTGCATCATACCAATGGCCATATTTGTCTATGCATCACATGACTTCCTTCTTTTACACTGAAAAACTTAAAAATGCTGAAGATTGTTTAAAATTCTGTACAGTTCAGAAACAGACCTAGCACTTAGTTATTCATACTTTCTAAATTATTGTGATAAAAATGTATTGATAATTTTTTTGAGGATTTAATGGGACTGTTTACGTCCATTTGATATAAAAATAACCAAACTTTTTCAATAGGTCCGATGTTTTATTTGAATATTACCAATCTTCCTAACTTTTGACGAGAAGTTTATTTTCAAAAACAGAAAAAAGAAACGGGTACTCTAAGTTGAAAGCCTTTTTTAAAAGAATTCAAATCACCAGCTTCAGAATCAACTTTAGCTTCCAATGATATTCTACTAGAAAATAAAGACAGGCAACAACGAATTATTAAAAGGTTTGATTCCATCGGAAAAAAATTAAGCTACAGATAAAATTCCTTGAATGGATATAAATAGTGCAACATTTTTAACAATAGACTGTTTTTCCATTTTGTGTGGCTTTAAATTTCGAATTTTCTCTAGAATTCTACGTAATTTATGTTTCCACTACCAATTTATTACCGTTTATTGAACTCTAACAAAACTGCTAAGAAGTCTCAACATTTATTTTAAAGCTGTAGAAACGTCGTTTTTTTTTCATTACCACATTCTATATTGCTTCGTTGGTGGTCCCATTGTTCATTAACTTAAAAAAAATCGCCGGTTGCATCACGAAATAATGAAGCTGATGGTAAATGTATGGTTTAGATTGGTTTTGCTCGGTGAACATTTAATTCTATTGTGCCATGAAATCCTTGTCCGCAAATTGGTCTTAATCCGACGTGAATAGAAACGTGTGCGATGTTGTTTTGCAGACTTAATATTGTTGTAAATAGTTAATGCTACGAATACCAATAATTGTTGTTTTTTTCCATATGAAAATAGTTTAGCTCCATCAATTTCCACAGTTTATTCAATTTAGAAAGGATTTATTACAAAATAAAACTCTTGGTACCATTTACAAGACATTTTTGATACACTGTAAATCCAGCGGAAACAATAAAATATATAGAACCATTGAAAGATCAACAAAACAATTAATAGATTGTGAAACAACCAAAATATGGAAGTATATGAAATATTGAAGAAAGGAGAACACGAAAACTGAGGATTTATTAAATGCGGGACCAACAATATGGTTGTAGAAGTAGGAAAAGTATTGCAACGGCTGTAATTTTAAGAAGTGGTTATAAATTAAGAAACCAATTGAAAAGGGCTATGCAAAAAGTAGAATTAATTAAAAAAAACACATTTTATGATAAAAGGAATAAAAAAATACTTACTTTGAAGACAGTCGGCGTTTAATAAATCCTTACACTTTTCGTGACATTTGACACCGCACTCCGTACATCTGACGCCCTGTCGTGCAATGCCCCACAGAAGTCCCTCACATTCGTAACAGTAGGTCGGTGATGTCGCCGTCCAAGGAACGAAGTTGTGGGGTGTCGTGCTGCTTATAGGGTAGATAAGAGCCTGGAGAGTTTTCTTGTAAACGTGCATTTTCTGAAATAATCAAATTTATTACGATCTAAATTGAGTACGTTGAAAAAAAAAGTTATTTGGGTTGAATAAATCATGTTAATTATTCGGGCGACATATTTTACTGTGAACAACACGCACTTACAGTTAAATATAATATAAGAGTCGAGGAATATATTTACTCAGGTTTGAAGGACACAAAGAAATGTTCTTGGGAAATTGATTTTTCAACGTATCCATCAACCTTTATCCGATCTTGGATCTCAGGAAAAAAAGAAAACCATTGTAAGCAGAGATTTAGATAGGAATTGTTACTTATGAACATGAAATTATTAAAAGGCATGTGAAAGCTTCTTACTAAAAAATGTTAACTGGAAAGGTTTTAACGGGTTA
>CAJUYG010000092.1:391136-435870 GCA_910591675.1 Galerucella calmariensis | reverse complement strand
TCAAATTTTTTCTGTTGTGTCAGTTAGGGATAAAAAAATTAATTTCTGCTCATTTTTTCTTGACAACGGTAGCTGGAACGCTACCGAAACGTTGAAATAAAGAATTCAAAAATATTGTGGTTTAATTTCCCAAGAAATTAAAAAAAGAATTGTAAAATGTACTTTTATTTTATGTAATGCTAAAAGATCTTTGACTGTTTCATTATTAAATTCTGTGCCTCTGTCTACTATTATTGATTGGGGAACGCCAAAAGAAACAAAATATTTAATAAGTGCTTTACTAATGAGAATTGCAGATTTACCTGAAATAAAGATAGCTTGAGCAAATTTAGTAAAGTCGTCGGTTAGAGTTAGATAGTTTTTGCCGTCATAGATGAAGACATCCATATGAATAATTTCGAAGGGTTTACTAGCTGTTTCTGTTAACACTATAGGAACATAGGGGGTTTGTCTGGCATATTTATTCTTTTGACAAATGGTACAACTATTAATATAATTCGTTACTGCAATTTTCATATTTTTCCAATAGTAAAGGTTGCGTAATCGTTCTAAAGTTTCATTGATTCCTCTATGGTTGGTTTTGCCTTCGTGATAGTTTCTTAGTAAAATGATTTGTTCCTCTTTGTCTTTAATTGTATTCTTTAATTGGGTGCATTTAATTAATTTTGGGCCGTTCGCAGAGAAATGTTTCAAATAAATGTTATTGAAATCACGGTATAAATTTTCATTATGTAAGTAATGTATGTATGTATGTAATGTATGTATTATGTAAGTACATATAAAAAGTTTTGTTCAAATCTGTGTATTCGGCAATAAAGTGAAAAATAAAACTTTCATTGTCTTTTTCTGGAATTTTGATTTTCATAATTTTTTGATTTTCGTATGTTTCGTGGGAAACATCTGTTTTTGAATATAAATTTGGATAAACAAGAATTTGGTGTACCTTATTATTTATCATTTCGTCAAGGATCGGTATACCATTACTAGTATTTTCAGTTGCTGAATGATTTGTTTCAGAGTCGTCAGAGTCGTCAGAGTCATTTTTTGTCCAAAAGGGTTCTGGTGTGTTTAAACTATCACGTTCATCGTTTTCTTGTGTGTTTGTGGGTTTATGCATTTGAATGTCAGATAAAATATTTATTTTGGATGGGTTCGTATTACTAGTAGAAGGTTGAGGGTCTGTGGGAATAGTTTCGGCCAGTTGCTGTAAGAAATCTAGAATGTCGTCATGTGAATTTCCGGGGTTATTAATCACTGATTCGGTTTCTAATGCATTGATAGGTATTCGGGATAAACAATCAGCGTTAGAATTTAATGTGCCTTTTTTATAGAATATTTTGTAATCAAACTCTTCTAGTTTTAAACGCCATCTAACTAATTTTGAGTTAGGTTCTTTAAGACTAAATAGCCAAGAAAGGGGTTTATGGTCTGTATAAATGTGAAATTGTCTTCCATATAAATATGGCCTGAAATGTTTACATGCCCATACAATGGCAAGCAATTCTTTTTCGATAACTGAATAGTTTATTTCGGATTCATTTAGGGTCCGTGAAGCAAATGCAATGGGTCTATCGTTAGGTACTTTTCCTTGGGATAAAACTGCACCGATTGCATATTTACTAGCATCTGTCGTAAGTATAAATGTCTTAGAAAAATCCGGGTATTGTAAAATAGGGTCATTAGTTAGTATTTCTTTACAAATTTGGAATGAATTTATAAATTCTTCGTCATGTAAAATTTTTGAGTCCTTTTTCAAACATTTTGTCAAAGGTTTCGTAATTTTAGCAAAGTCAGGGATAAAACGTCTATAATAGCCTAAAAGTCCTAAGAAACGTTTTATTTCTGTTTGTGTTTTAGGAACTGGATAATTTTTGATAGCAGAAATTTTGTCTGGGTTTGGCTTCACGCCGTCGGGGGTAATCACATGTCCTAAATACATTATTGTCTTTTGCAAAAACTCAGATTTATCAAGTTGAACTTTTAAATTGTGCTGTCTAAGTCTATTAAATACGGATTTTAGTCTTTCTAGGTGTTCCTGAAGGGATGTACTGTATATTAAAATGTCGTCCAAATAAACTATGCAAGATTCGTCTGTCAGTCCTCGTAGTACATTGTCCATGACACTTTGAAATGTTGATGGACCATTTTTAAGTCCGAAACTCATACGTTTAAAATGAAAATGTCCTTGGGGAGTGCTAAAAGCAGTTTTGTCAACGTCTTGTGGGTCAATTTCGATTTGGTGAAAACCACTAGCAAGGTCGAGTGTCGTAAAGTAATTTGCTCTACCTAATCTGTCTAATATTTCGTGTATTCGTGGTATAGGGTATCGATTTTGAATTGTTTTCTCGTTTAATTTTCTGTAATCAATTACCAAACGCCATTTCTTTTTACCTGAAGCGTCTGGCTTCTTTGGTACAATCCAAATTGGTGAAGAGAAGGGGGAAGTGGAACGTTCGATAATACCTTCGTCTAGCATGTTTGTAATTTGTCTATTTACTTCTTCTCTGTGGATTTCGGGAAATCGATAAGATTTTGCATAAATAGGGCTATCATCTGTTAAATTTATCTTATGTTTTATTTGATTAGTGAAACTCAATGGTATTCCTTCGCAATAAAATATATCTCGATATTGGAAACAAAGATTTTTAATAGAATTTTTCTCTTCTTCATTACAGTGGGAAAGTCTAAGATGTTTTAAATTTGCTTTAAGTTTATTATCTTGTGGAATTGATAATTGAGAATCGGAATCAATATCCATTTTTTCGACAAAATTGACTTCGACTAAGTTTAAAATTTCAATTTTGAAAGGTTCATTAATATCTAATTTAACTGAATTTTCATTACTGTTAATAATAGTTGTTATTGCAAAGTTATTAAAAATATTTACCAAAGCTTTTGGCATTTCGAGACCTTTTCCAAAATTTTCATATTCAAGTACACCTATGCCATTTGATTCGGTAACAGGAATTTTGATAACTTGTTGGCAACGACCTGGTATAATAATAGAATGATTTTTAATATAAGTGGGGTCACTATTTGAGTCAAAAATTAAGGGAATAACTGCTTTTGGAGTAATTATTCGTTTTTGATTAACATTTATATTGGCATTCAATTGTTTTAACAAATCTACACCAATTATGCCATCAAATCTGTTACTAAATTTAAAGAGATAAAATTTATGAAATTCTTTCAAGTTAAAAATCTTAAATAAAGGAATGTAAGCGACCTCATCATGATAAGAAATATTGTGTGCTGTTTGAATATTGAATTGTTCTTTAAAAATGCGATTTTGATAAAACTTGTAAGCTAAATCTGGATTGATAAGAGATTTTGAACTGCCGGTATCAACTAAAAAATTTGCGTTAATTTCTGGAATTTGGATAAAAGGTAAATTTGCTTTCAATGCATTTAAAAGTATTATGTCTGGTTGTGTGAATGTGTGGCTCGGGTAAAATCCTGATTTACAGTTTCCAGAAGTTCAGGGTCATCATATGTATCTATTTCTTGACAATCTGTTACACTGTTGTTAACATATGTAGATGGATAATTATTATAATCGTGAGAGTATTGTATTTCCGGTTCATGAGAATAAGGATCAATGTCATTCGAAGTTTCTGTTGGATTTAGATTTTGGGGTTCAAATGAGCTGTTAAATTGAATATTATCATTAGTATATTGATATTGGTTTGGATTATTAATAGTTTGGTTATAAAGTTCGGTTGATATAAAGTTTGGTTTAGGCTGGAATCTAGTATTTCCTGAAGATGTGTCCATGGGCTCTGGTCTATAATTTTGGAGATTGCTGGGTCGATTATTTGGTTTTTGGCTATTTTGATTTTGAAAAATTGGTTGACGATTTTGATTTTGGAAATTTTGTTGATGATTTAAGTTTTGAAAAACGGGGGTACGTTGAATAGGAAATTTATTTTTGGTACTAAAATTGGAATTATTATTAGTATGGAAATTTGGTCTAAATTGATACGAATTTACAAAAGGTGGACGTGGTAGTGGGTTTTGTTGTATAATTGGAGGAGGTAATTGTGGCATTGATTGATAAGATTGTAAATTACTGAAATTTGGTGAAAATGTAGGACTTGGTAGTCGATAATTGGGATTTTTAGCTGGTGTTACTCTTAAACTGGGTCTAAAAGTGCTGTTAGAATTTAAGTTATTATTTCTATGGGTTGAATACATAAAATTTTCTTCTTCGATAACTAAACTCATTGCTTTTTCTAAATTATTTGGTAATCGTAATCGAACATTTGTTTGTAATGGTAAAGGTAAACCTTGTATATAAGTTTTTAAAGCTAAATTATCGTAATTTTCAAGATGAATTTTACGTTCACTATCACTAATATTACTGGATGAATTTAATTTAGAAAAAATTAAACTGCGTGCATCTTGACAACGCATGCCAAAGTTATACGGAGGTTCATTTCTAAAAGGTCTTAAATTAATTAAATCTTGAACTAGGCAATCAATATTCCGTTGATCGCCAAAACTTAAATTTAAAGAATCTTTAATTGCATTCCAAGCTCTTAATTCGGTTCGGGAACCAATTAACATTTGAGCTCGCCCTGTATGTTTACCAATAATAGCTTTTAACAAAAAGGTGTTCAAAGCTACATCAATTTCACTAGCGAATACTGAAATGAGACTTTCACAATTTCCTATGAATATAGTTAAAGTATGAGGGTTTCCGTCATAACATGGAATAGAGTCTAAATATAATTTAAGCAATGAATAGTTAACTGCTGGAGTAGTCATATTTAAATTATCGATAAAATTTTCTAAATCTAAAGAAGTTTCTAGCAAATTATTTGAAGAATCAGTATCGACTAAGCTTAAACTACTTTCTAATAAATTTTCTAATTGTCTTATCTCTAGATCACTGATAAAAATCTTTAAAATATATGCTTTTACTATCAAAGGACAAAGGAAAATTAAGGAAATAACTGAGCTTACTTACAATATAATTACTCTTCTCATTTTCTTACTTCTAGCTTATTCTAATTCCTAAAGGTCCAAACGATGCTGTTTTGTACCCAGGTTGTAATCTTCGTTTTTCTTTCTTCCTCGAAGCTGGTGATCGGTTGTCTGGAACTATCGGGATCCAATCGATATTCACTCAAACGGATTTAACAGTTCACAATTCGATATACTCTCGAACTAACGACAACTTAAAGTTCAAATTTTCGGTTAATCGTTGAAACGAAAAATCACTCGTACTATACGTTTAATTTCCGAAAATCCTACTGACTGCGCCAAAAATGTTTCTTCACTTCGAAAAATACTTTTTAAAAAACGAAAAACTACAAAAATTGAGACGTTTATTATATTAAGGTTACAAACAATCTGGCTTAATTCACAATTTGTGTAAATTTATAAGATCTGGTATAAAAGCTTAGTTAACTAAAATTAATGTTAACGTTGACGGTTTACGTTTCGTAACTTGCCACACCCACTAAAAACGCCTTGAAAAACACATAATAGTATATTAAGTATTATAAGAACGGTAAGGGGCCATCCATAAAGACGTCACACGAATCTTAGAACTTTTGAACCCCTCCCCCCGTCCTTGTTACAGGTTGTCACATTTTTATACCCCCCCTCATGATGTAATGCCACACATTTTTTAAATTTATGCATGTATTTAAAAATAATCGGGAGAAAACAGCTATTTTTATTTTTCACTTATTTTTATTACATAATAATCTGATAAAATCAACATAGAGTCCAACATTATTAATAAATCTAGATCAAGTTCGTAAATTTTTCAAGTTTTTAATTCACATCCAAACGTTTTAGTATTTTAAATTTTAACATGTGACGTCACAAAACTATTGACCCCCTCATGCCCATTGTCACACGATGTCACACTTCGGAGGTACCCTCCCTCCCCATTAACGTGTGACGTACTTTATGAATGGCCCCTAAGGGTTGTTTACCGGTCGACAGCAATGTTTGGAGGCTGATTGTAGCGAAGCCTCCAATTTTGCTGCAGACCTGTATTATCCTTAACGTTCGAGATGCTTATAATATTTTTTGCGCGATCGTATTGACATAAATTTCGAATGAAATGATTTACCTATCTATTTTTGAAGTCCTTTAGCTAGTTTATTTTTTGATAGTATTACATAGATAGCCTTACACATTTGGAAATTACTTTTTTAGAAGTACACCGTCCACTAAAAAGAAACTTATGTTTCTTATGCTATATGCCCCGACAGACAATGAATTACACTTCTTAGTAAAACAGGATAGGTATATCTTCAAGATATAATCAACCATCAACCTGGTTTGTAATTATGTTGGCGTAGCTGCTCCAAGGGTTGGTATCTTGACAATCTATTTTTTGGAGATGACTTAGATCGGGTTCCAATATTACCGTTATCGGTCTTCCAATGATGAAGTGAGACAGGTCCACGTAAAAATCGTGTTCGATTATTTCTTCAATATGTGGCCTTTCAATTTCACATCCTTTTACTATCTCTTTAAGACAACGAGTTGCTGGAAATGGAGAACTGTCATTCCGAATGTAACTCTCAGTAACTTATGAGCAAATAACTCCCCGGTGGCGGCAGCCCACCATAATGTCCGTTGTAAATTTCGTTGCTCATGCGTTAATAAAACTTGGTACATTTTTGCGATATCAGCGGTTTTCACGTACCGATGCTGTCTAAAGCGCCTCCCCCAAGGAGCTGTGACTCATGTGAGACCTGGTCGTGGTGGAGGAACCCAGTAGCTGTTCCTTCTCGGGAGGAATATGTGAAACCACGGACAGCTCAACGGATTCCTGTGAAATTCAGAAATCCGATTTCAGGATCTTCAGCGAGGAGAGTGGACTGTTGTCCCGACAAGTTTATTGATAGCCGATCGATTAGAGAATATTAGTAGTCCTTTGACCAAATGTAAGAGAATATTCACCCCCAACCAACCATCCTAGTCGAGAGTTTTGAAAAATGGTTAAGTTTTTTCCTACTCGAACAATATCTGGGAGTATTAAATCAAAATATCCCTCTGCTCCAATAAGGATGTCAATATCAAAAGGAATAATGAAACTCGTGTCAGCAAATTTCAGAGACGAAGAAACTTTGAATTTTTTAAAGTGTACTTTCACTAGTGGAAGCTTAAAGGTAATCTTTGGAATAACACAAAAACTCAATTGGATATTGTGTAACTATTTTTGTTATTTTCTGAGTAGATGAACAAATCGGTCATTTTTTTAGAAGCTGAGCATAATTATGGAACCTGAATCCCTCAAATAAAATCTTTCAGAAGCTCTTGAGATGGATAAAAACAAATATTCAGATAATCTTCCTAACGACCAAATAGATATCAACAATTCTCCCATATTAAACCTTTTTACCTATATAGAAAGGTTATGGTAAAGATTGTTGTGAATGAATTTCCTGGCAAACTTGTACAATATTTTAGGTAATCCCATATTTAGACACTTTTTGCTTTTCAGACTATGATACTTTTGTCAATATCCGTAAAATTCCGTATAATTTGAAAATTTTTCATTAATACCTCCACTTGTTTGAGAAAGCTTCTGTGGTAGCGTAACTCGTCACGAATGTACTCGTATGAACTTTGTTCAAATATAATTAAGACAAACAAATTAAAGTGTTTTCTCCACGACTAAATAATAACGAACAAATTATTTTTACATATTCAGCTGCATAATGATATAAATTCTTCACACCAATGAATAATAAAAAGAATTCACTCTAGTTAGCCAATCACATTCTATTATTATAAGAAATCACGCTAAAATGAATTAAAATGAATAAATCAAATCGCTCTCTTTAAAACGTCAAATACCTAAGAACACAAATCGCTTCTGACAGCGCGTCGTTTGAAACGTCAAAATAATTATAAAATCATAATTTTACGTATTATAAGAGAAAAAAATTGACAACAGTAGCGATAGTGAATGTGTACGCCTCGCGGAATTAATTTCATTTATGAATGTGAAGGTTCCGATTAAAAATATGCATCACGTATACCTATATATTTACTCTTTACATTTTTATAAATATGCTCTATAGCCTAGTTGTGGTTGACTATGGCGCGGACGATCGAGGTTCGATCCTTGCCGGAAGTTTTTTCTTTTTAGTCGTGGAGAAAGTATAGTCTTTTACTTGTGTAGAATGGCTATTATTCACTTGGAAACTTCATCCGCGTGAATAATGGCCATTTTTTTTCACTTGTTGAAGAATATACTATTATTACATGGTTTAGTATGGATCTTCATCAAGTGAAAGCCTCATCTATTCAATTATCGAGATTTAAATCATTTATCGAGTCTCTTATTTAAAGGATCTATTCCAGTTTTATTGTAAAGTATATTTGGTGGGTTGTGCAGGTGTCTTATTTTTTGTTATATTCTGCAGGTTGGTTGTTCCACCTTTTATATTGTTTTTTGTCGGATTTTTACAATTATAGAAAATTGCAAAACCATACTCTATTAAGGGTACAATTTAAAAATTATTTTATAAATTTAGGCAGCAGTTTTAGTCTCAATTATCTCATTTTTGTATGTTAAGCTTCTGAAGTTCTGAGCTCTGGTTATAATTTTACATTTTAATCAACATGATTATTGTCTGAGAATTATCTTAGATCATGTGCTTAAAAATTGTTAGCTTTGTCATAACAGGATTTATTGTTAATCTCCATAATTGGCACAAGATACTGCTTCATTAACTTGCCATTACAATATTTTTTTTTCTCCCATAGGTATAGGTTGTTAATTTTCAGTTCAATAATGATACTCAATATAACTCACTGGTTTTCATTATGGAATTGAAAAGTTTACTAATATAAATCTAGATTGTTTAATAACCATGATAACCATAATAACCATCTTAGACAGACCCAATATTTTCTGTAGAATGTTTGACAGTTTTTAAGATATTCGTGTTTTATCACAGTTTCAAAATTTTGCGTTAGTCAAATAGGTAGATACCTTCCACTTTTTAAAAGAATAATGTCGAGTGAGAGTTTTCATACATGCCAATAGGCGAAAAATGTATCCAATAGTTTATTACCTACAAAATCAAAAAGTTCTTTCTTGGTACTATCCTTATAATCAAGGGTACTATCCTTGAGTATAGAGACTAATATATAATCAAGGGTACTATTCAAAATTTGTATTTAAACACAATTGAAATTTATAATTTATTTTTTTTAATGCTACTTATAAATTAGCTTATGTTTTTATTTTTAATAGTTAAATTAAGTTCATAGTTATTATAGTTATTCAGTTATTCAGTAGGAATAAAAATTAGGTTACTTCTTATTGTAAGAATTGAACTACTCATACACTCGCATTAACCATCATTACATGATCGTTGCACAATATTCTATACTGTAATTGTTACATTTTGTTATAGCTTATAGCAAAAAAATTACTTATCTATTATGTGCTTGTTCTAGGAATTTCACTTTTCTTTAAAGTTGTGTTATAAGTTTGATAAAATGAATCTTATTAAAACCTCTCTTTGAAAATCTACTAGTATCAATATAAACTTAATCCTTTCAATGTAAAAGAAAAATGAAGGTACTTTTACGCTTCATCAACAATATTCTCAACCAACCTTGAATAGGTACGACTGTTACAATTTAATATCTGAAGAGTTTTGCCTTGGAAACTGCCTGGAACTTGGAATTAAGAATATATTTTATTGATAAAACTAATATTAAAAAAGGTTTTCACGTGTACCCAGCATTCTGTGTCAATTTTTGCTGTGTAGAATTGATTTGAAAATATAATATATTATATTTTTTTTAAATTAAAGGACAGCTGAAAAAGCAGCGTAGGTATACTTGCCGTAATAGATATTGTGCGAGCTTAAAGTTGTCGGCTCTTTGTTCGACTGTAATTCAATACGATACCGCCATAGTCCGCAGTATAACTTAAAGGGGATATGCGATTAGATAGCTGCATTAAAAATATTACGTCCACTATACCAGCAAAGTTTTCAGCTAACCAATTTTTTGAACTATAAGTATTAATCTTTTTTACAATTTTAATAAATTGGTTATTTCTGGAACAATTGCAAGGTCATTTCGTTTACTAATAGGGTAAGACCTACCCAAACAACTAGAACTAGATTTAAACAGATTTGAGTGCCCAAAATGTGCAGCTGGCTCCCTGACTATTACACTCGCTTTTGCGCTGGGTTGTGTAAACAAAATTTAAAAAAACCACTTAACTGTAAAACATATATATTTATACCTGACGTAGATTCCCAAGCTGTTTAATCTCATACATTTGTAAAAGTAGGTATTATATTCTTTTAAAAAAGTACCTAATAGGTATTTATCACTCAATAGCATTGTATAAGAACAGCTACAAAGCTTATCGTATCAATAATGTATCAGAGTTAGAAATACATATTGTATTTTCAAAGAATTCCATATTTTCGTGTTGTAAAATTATTATCAGTATTGATAAGAAATTATCTAAATAACATAATATGTAATGTAGAATAGTTTGGATAGTCAACCTAGTTTATAGACTATAAATTAGCTATTTAGTCGACATATGTGTATAGGACGAGGTGGCCGAGTGGTTAAGGCGTTGGACTGCTAATCCAATGGGCTCTGCCCGCGTGGGTTCGAATCCCATCCTCGTCGTTTATTTTTATTTTTTATTTCAGTATAATGGAAATAAAATTTTTAAAGTTACTTGAAGATAAGTAACTAGATGAAGTAGTAAGTTCGTCTACCAATTTAATCAAAATGGATTTTAGAATGTGGAGATAGACATTTTGCAATGAATTATTGATGTTATAGGATGGCATTAAAAACTTCTTCAAACGTAGGTACTGTGTAACAACATAATATTATTATATTGTGTTTCAAAATATAATTTTTTCTTCCAATTTTTAAAACTTCTCCGTTTTTTCAATATGTGAACTCATTGAGGATCAGTAGGGGTATATGTACCACTTTTTAAAATAGGTTTTTTTTAACAATCCATAATAAATGGCAACGATTTTTTGGCCTAAAAATAAAAATACCAAAAATTTTTTTGTCTTAAATTGTTAGTACCTAATTTGTGCCAACCCAATGTTCCATTATTTTTTTTTTGTCACTCACTATTTTCCAGATATTTAAGATGCAATAGTCCACTTTTACAATCTATTCAGTAAAATTCCTATTTTAAATGGCCATATCTCCCACTTAAATAATAATTGCAACGGAGTTCTATTAAGCCTACCTATATTCATCTCTTTTTAAGCAGAAACAGATTTTTCGAAAAATTTAAAAAACCGCTTATAAATGGGTTTTTCTTAAGATTTATCTCAAGATTTATAATGCTATTTTTTAATTTTTGACATTTAGGGGTAGTTTTCACCCCTAACAAACAATCAGGGTTCGTCGGCATGACATGATATATAAAGCAGAGGGTGAGTTGAGCCTAATCCTAAATTTTTATGAAAATCAATCAGAGGCGAAATCATTTTTTAAGGATTCGTGATTTTTTTTACATTAAGCTGTAACTGGGGCTGCTTTTTAAGGGTTGAAATATGTTGAAATTGTATTCCAAAGCTCAAAATAATAATTATTCAACTTATCCAAACCAAATCTTACCCATTTTCAGGTTTAAAATGTTATTTTATGATTTTCGACAAATAAGGGTAGTTTTCACCCCTAAAAACCGTTTAGCGCCCTTCGGTTCGATATAGATTTTGAACCTTCGGCTATCATCTACCTCCTGTTAAAATTTCAAGTCAATCCATGCTGGACGAAAAAATTGCGAGGTTTTACCTTTTTTTGAGCCTCATTCCCTGTACTAACTGCAAAGTTGAGGTTTTCCGCGAGCTGTCATAATTTAACATTATTATCGTTCTTAAGCAGCAACTTACTTTGGCGCACGCCTAATTTTATTTATAGAAAAAAGAGAGCTAGTAGCCATTTTAATATAAACTGTAGAATAAAATATTTTAGTTGATTTTCTAATATCTTAAAGCATCCAACAGTATTTTCCGTAATAATTTAATGAGAAATAGGCAAATCTGAAAAATATCTGACATCCATGTAATAAGTGTTGCCTACGTACATAGGTACACGAAACTGCAAACTGGAAACTGCTAAGTACAAACAATGGCAATTAATTTTATTTTGGTGTGATTGCAGAAAAAATCTTGTGTGTATTTCGAGCAGAAAGTCCTTTGGTAGTCTCGACAGATTGCCGCGCTCCGCTGACGCGTTGCGCAGCAACATTCTGTCTCGACTGCCAAAGTACTACTTTCTGCTCTTGATACACAAATAGCTATTTTTTGGGTAGAAATCGAAATTTTCCAAGCCCGATATCTCGGAAGGATTGCTTCTCATGGAAAACAAGAGGTCTTTCCGTTTCAAAAACCGACAATTTTTATATTGAGTATGTTTTAAATTGGTATCTTTTTGTCCCCCCATCACCTTTTAAGGACAAAACTACTTAAGTTGTATTATCGGATTTGACACACCTTCTCCTTAACTAAATTGAATTTACTTCAAATGGCTGCCATTATTTTCGAATTAAGTAGCTTACAAATAGATGAGGGCTAAAATTTACCATATGTTTCATGTCCCTAGCTTGTTATTTTTCAAAAACCCTTTTTCCAAAGAAAATTTCTAAGACATAGGAAGTACATTAATATTATTTTTAATTTCGTGTTTATTAATCCAGTTCCGTCGACGGTAGAATGTGATTAATAATCTCAAATAACGAATTAATTTTTAGTAAATTAGGTTAAAAGACTTCTCAAACCAACCCCGGTAAGTTGTATGAATCTACCAGCAGGAACAAGTGCGCGACTTGCCCTCTATACCTACGTTAAATGGATCGTCCTTGCGTTTCTATAACGACTCGTAGAAAATCAAAACAAAACAAACCCTTGACAGTTACGGCTGATCAAGTGGTGGTGCGTGTGGTGTATGACACAGTTTTGAAGGGTAAGTTTACGTATGATATCAAATGATTTTCACTGACATAACTTAAGATGATGTTTAAATATAATGTAGAATCCTTGACAACGTATAGGGGTTTATTTTAATTATATTAATTAAGTAGCTGTTCACTTCCAATCATTTCCTTCAAGTAACATGATCCATTTAAAAAACATACAGGGTTAATTAGTGTGAAAAAACTTAGTAGGTCTGTTATCATGAAAGATACCAAAAAGTGAATTAGGATAAAAATTGTAGGAAGCTTTGAGCTTCATGTGTCAAAATTAGTTACAATGTTACAGTTCCATAACTCGTAACAAGATCAAAGTTATGTTTTCTTAAATAAAACATAATTAAAGACCCTATATATTTTACTTTAAAACTAACATCTGCTACACTTTCCCATAACAAAAATATAATACTGTAATCTGTGATACAGGGTATTTTAAAAGTTGTAACCAATTTATATTATACATGGTGAGTCAAAGCTCGAGTATCTACATTATTTTTTGTTTACTCTTAAATGTAATGCGATTAATTCTACGTTGAGTTTAAATGTCATTTCATGTAGAGTACTCTATACCTAAAATGTATCTTTTTCGAGATATTATTTTTATATGAAAATTTGACAGATTCAGATATTTTGTGAACATAAAGGTGATAGAGGAGCCATTTGCTCAAAGGCAACACAGAAGTAATGCATTACATTGTAATTAATCATTCATTTGCGTTTAGTTTTTTCAAAGAAGCAGATAACTGCAAGATTTGCACCCGGATCTCGTACTATTAGTTGAATAATTAAAAAAATACAAAGGTAGTGTTCACTAAAGATCGTTTCAAGGTAAACAAGTTCTTTAGTGGGCCGGCCATAGTGGGCTATTCATATACAGATTGCGAAAAAGTTGGAAAGGTCAAACGATTCACATGAGTACAACAAGGATCATATGAACAGCACTACTTGAAAGAGAGAGACAAGAATTGTTCTATGTGTGAAACTCACATTAAGGACAGTACCTAAACTCTACCAAAACACAAAGGTTAAAAGGTAAAAGGGCAATGAACACACGCCCACCTGTTTTGATAGAGATGATTGATTTAATTGTGAGTTTCACCAACGAACATTAACAAGACAAGAAGGGTCACTCTCAGTCGGAACTTTCATGTCCAGCTTACACAAGCGCGCCGACGATTTCGACAAATTCCTGGAGCCCTGCACGTGCTCGTGCTTGTACCAGGTTGATGTAAACCGCTGGCGATTAAAACGAATAAACGCTCACTCACCAGGGTGATTTAAAAACATCTAGCAATAATTGTTATTGTAACCTATTCCGCTTAGTGGGAATTATAATAAAAAAGGGAATATCGTCAGGATATTTAATTGGTGAATCTAAACATTATTATAAAAAGAACTGATACCTAGCAAAAATGAAGGGAAAAATGAAAGTTACATCGAAAAGTAATAATGTACTAAGCTACAGATGAGACTAGTAGGTATAAAAATTAACAATAAAATGTTTGCCAATGCCAACTTAAATGGGTATTCTAATGTAAAATGTATACAGGTCATTACAGGTTGTTTCAAATCCGAGGCCATCAAAGAGTACCAACTTACCTAACAGTAAAGAGAATCGATACACGGACCATCCAAAACCAAAAGCGTTTAACCAAATGAGTTAAAATCTATGAATTGATTGTATGTGAATGTGAAATAAAATATACCTGCCGGTTTTCAAAGATGTTTTAAGATATTTAATTTTATGTTGGGTTTCATTGATTGTTTCGATGAATATCTATTTTTTATATCCCGGTTCGCAAATTTAATTGTAAAATAAATCCGCAGCCTAATATATAGGTTTAAAAAATATTTATGAGTAAACTCTTCACAAGGATGTGTAAATAGTAAATTTTCATATAATTTTCTATGGTCGCTCCAACGTTCTCGTATCAATTAATTTTATTAAAATGTTCAACAAAGATTATTTTTTCTAGTTGTTTAACATATTCTACAATATTAGGAGGTACATTCAGACCTCTATAGTTTTTAGAAGTCGAATATGCTTTATGCTCTAAAAATACAGCCGCTTCTTTTGGTAATGTATTTTCATCATTATACTTTGTGCAAGCACTACAAGGGTGTTGCAGCAAACATTTCCTTAATAGATAGCCAGAAATGTAAATTATAGCATTGCCATCCGTACTTGAAAGATTTCTAAAGTCGCATGTGAAAACTTAATATTTGTCAATATAGGTACATCGATATTTTTATATTCATCTAGCATATCAGGAGTAACATTGAGCAAAACTGTATTAATAACTATATACAATTGGCATCTTCAACCTCATTAAAATATTTTAGAGAAAATAATTTCTTGAATGCCCTACAAAATTGAATTGGGGTTGGATTTCTCGAGTTTCCGCAACAATTTCTTAAAAGACCAAAAATTTTTCCAATGCAATCCTGATTAAGGTTTCTTGTTAAAAGAAATGAATAATTCTTGCATTTTAAGGTTTCCCATAAAGACAGAGCAGAGGCAATAGTAATTTTTCAGCCATTTATAAAGTGCATAGTATTGTTTATACATTTTTCCACGTATGTTACCTTTCCATCATTCTGATTGCAGAACCAAACACAAAACACTAAGTACGTAAATGTTTATTTTATTTCTAAATGAGAATTCGCTCACTCAAAAAGACAACTGGTATATTTCTTTACATATCCCTACGACGGACAACCTGTTTATGCATATCGCGCGTAGGAGACTTACGGTGCTCTATACACAGTAGCATCCGATATTCGAGCGAGATAGGCATAACGAGGGGAGGAGCTTAAAGTGATCCTTCTTGTCTTGTTAATGTTCGTTGGTTTCACACACAGGATAATTCTTGTCTCTCTCTTTCAAGTAGTACTGTTCATATTATTCTTGTCAGGGTCGTATGGTGATATTTTTCAGGGTCATGCATGCCTCCCAACTGCTGCCCCTTATTTTGAATATTTTAAAATCATGTTTACTATCATAATAACATAAATTCTTTTCTGATATAATAACTTTATTTGCGCTTATACATATCGGAAAAAGTTGCCTGATGCAGACGCCTCCCTGCTTCATAGTACCGCACGGCCCTGATTCTTGTCTTACTTATGTAAATCCTATGACCTATTAACATTTTTCTCAATCTGTATACATACTCACTGAGCAGAATGAGCGAATGAGAAGCATTGTTGACAGGCAAACATATTTTTTTATGACTACTATGAATTGACTTTATATCGCTAAAAACGTCAGTCTAAAATTAATTCTCACAATTAAACCTGAAATTTAATTATGTAGGCATTCTGTAAAATATCTATAATATCTATTATTTGTGACTTTTTTTGCTTTTTCTAACAAATATTTCATGAAGCAGTACTTATAACTACCTGGTTGTTTGATTAAAAACCACTTTTTTGTGTGAAAACAGTACCGGAAACAATAAACTATTGAACATTGTCAATTTAAATACGATCCTGACTTTGTAGGCAACTTAACTTACTAGCTGAGCCTAATGATACAAGGTCGTTGTCCATAAGGTAGGGTGTATAATCGTTGGTCCATAAGAGCTCACATACTGCATAAATCTGTTTTAGGCGAATAACAATTAATAACCGGTAAGGCGGTAAATACTAAATGTATTTTTTCTACACCCACATGTATATTATCCATTTCCTGCACAGTTTACAGAATGGAAATGTAGGCCATATCGGTTCATATACAGTATGCGAAAAGTCTATCGAGTCCATTTCATTTACACAAGTACGACAAGGAAAATATGAGAAAAACTGCTTGAAAGAGAGAGAAGAATAATTGTGGGAGTATCAAGTTCATCCATTCAGCTCTCGTCATTCTTCCAGCCTCGAATGAACTAGATACGCCCACAATTATTCTTCTCTCTCTTTTAAGCAGTTTTTCTCATATTTTCCTTGTCGTAGATGTGTAAATGGAATGGGTATGCGAAAAGTCTACCGAGTACATTCCATTTACACAAGTACGACAAGGAAAATATGAGAAAAACTGCTTGAAAGAGAGAGAAGAATAATTGTGGGCGTATCTAGTTCATCCGAGGCTGGAAGAATGACGAGAGCTGAATGGATGAACTTGATACTCCCACAATTATTCTTTTCTCTCTTTCAAGCAGTTTTTCTCATATTTTCCTTGTCGTACTTGTGTAAATTGAATGGACTCGATAGACTTTTCGCATACTGTACATTCTAGAACGTATATGAAATCCACCAATCAGCAATCGCGTTTAGTAATTGTCACTCATCTTTTTTTTAATTTGAAGTACCGTCAAAATAACTTGTCAAAAAAAGTCTCTCCCAGAAGCACTGGATCAACAATATTTATTTACAAAAATAAACTTAAATGAAATAATATGTATAAATTAATAGCAAATACTAAAAACAGAATAAAATGGGCATTTAAGGCACTACCGATTGACGTCAGTTCTTATAAGAGTATGTAATCATCTGACAATAATTAGTAAAAACATAGATAATGGAGTGGTACACATACCAGACTCTCACGTGGTAGACCCGAGTTCGATACCAGTGGAGAATTTTTTTTTAATGTTAATTTCATTTTTAAATAATTATTCTGCTTGATATTGATAACGACAATAGGTAGACGCTTGAAATATTTAGCAGAATATTCATTATTATAGATAAAGGTACGGTACCCTTCGTGCGGGAGTCCGACTGGCAACATCTACTTATAACATCATCGCATTTTTGAAAAGGGAAACCATAAAATTATACAAATTGTACATTTAAAAACTGTACGTTTATCACAAAAAATAAATAAAGACATAAAATTGAATTGGTACGATTATTGATAAAATTGCTGAAAATTTTTAATTTCAAGTTATATTTATTTTACAGTTCATTCAAATGTTTATTTTCTAGATTTTTTCTTAAATGGGTCGTAGAAAAAATATACTGTTCGACTCGTGTGGATTGTCCATATCAACACTAGTTGCACAAACTACTATAATAGATGTGGTTATTTATGCTTATAAGGCGATGAGGACATTAATGAGCGTTTAAAGACGTCACTAGTTTTGACATCTCTCTCATTTTTCACCGCGGTAATTAGTCTGCACTATAGCTGTGTAAATACCGCAGTTTTAGTTGTCAATTTGTTTTGGTAAATGTTGTATATCTTGGTTATCACCTGATTATTCATATGAATGTTGGAAGTGTGTACAATCATAAAAATATGCTCAATAAAATAGAACACAAATATGAAACGCGCCACAACATTAACAAAAACATTCAAATGCCCCAAATAAACAAAGCAGTCGGCCAAAGAAGTTTTTCATAGATAGCTGCCAAACTGTATAATTTTTTGCCACAAATGTACAAATCATATATTTTTTCACTAAATAATATAAACCTCTTTAAGAAAAGGATTAAACGTTTTATAATGGGTTTGGATATATATGAAGTGAATAAGTTGATTGAGGGGTGAGCTCTGTACATTTCCCCTACAACCTATTGGTTTTGGTTCTCTTTTTTAGTTTTATTCGTACTCTATATATTTTTGCTATAAAGAAACTCAAATTTTTGGATAAACGACAATTATTCTTCAAATAGTGTACTACAAGATATCGTTTAAATAAACAAAAGAGTCAGCTCCCGTCACTTGAATATAAAACATATAACTAAGATATCTATTAAAAAATTTTTTTCTTTTAACAAACCCTCGTATATTGTATGAATCATTGTACTCCGATTCTTGATCCATTTGTTTATATATATTTTTTGTTTTATTAATATTTTATTCAAATGTATATGTGTGTTCGTAATTTAATTAGGAAATGTAATGTAATGTAATGTTTGAAAAAAAAAAAAAAACTTGTATTATCTTAACACAAACAAGTATTTGAAATACTTTTGTGTCCTTTTCATGTTTATTTGTATATTCTGTATTTTTTGTATTTTGGTGTTGCTACATTGTAACTTTTTTTCCTTTCTTTTGCAAATAAACGTTATTATTATTATTATTATATTATTATGACTTAAATCGTTGCGCGATGAAAAAAAATGAATGGTGCAGGTTCTTTCCATACTTTCCATACGTTCTTTCCCGTTCTCATGGCTTTGTTATCTGATGAAATTGAGATGGAGACATTATATTTTAATAGGAGACAAAAAATAAAGGGCCACTAATTTTAATTCCTGAAAAAAATTTGGAAAAAATCAGCTAACTTTTAACTGATGTTATCTGCCTAAAAAATACCAAGGTACGCTGATGTCTAATTAATTTATGTTTCCATGTGATAAATAGAACCTTCTAGTAAAAAAGATATATACAGGGTGAGTAACGAGGAAATGTACATACTTCTACTATAAGTAGAGGCACGTTAGGAGATTATCAAATGACCATTATCAAATGTCTTTTGGTTTTAATTATTAATATACAGGGTGAATTATGGATCTTCTCCAAAACAATGATTCGTATATCTTTTCAATGATTGAGTCGATTTGTATCATTCTTACCTGGCAGCCAACTAACATAATATTAAGAATTATAAAAATCCAGGACCCTCTTCGTGAAAATTTGTGGGACTTCTTCATATTCAACACTCCACCTTGTATATGATTTTTCTAAAATCTGATATAAGATATAAGAGTTACAACATTTTATAAAGGTGACGTCTTACACATTAATTATCAATTACTTTCCTTATTCTTTAAGTTCTTTTTATCTAATCACCGGGAAGTAAAGTTGAAATTCCAAAGTTCACGGTAAAGTTAACTATAATTATTCATTTTTGGTATACTAGTATACTAAGCAATTTTTAATTGCTCAAAATTTCTCAAATTCGAGATTTTTGAATCTTTTTTTCGTAGCCCCAAGTATTCCCCTTGAAACTGACAATAAGAAATTTTTTTAATTGCAATAGTTTTAGGGGTATTTCAGCAGAACTCCGAGCTCCCAAATCTAAAGGGGTCGATTACAACTATTAATCGATTTTCTTAACGTGAAATGACCCCTCTGGATGGAAAAAATACTGTGTACTATTGCACATAAAACATTTGATAACATTTTTGTTTGTTTGATGCATGATTTTTAAGCCTAGCATTTATTTCATAAGAATTTTTGACAGTATTTTACCCGACACGCAAATGTCAATAAAAATCTTTTAATGACCTACGTACTTTCGAGAATTAATAATTTAAAAATTAGATGTTAAATTGAATGTTGACTCTTACCTCGCGTTACTGAAGGTGATTTACTTTTAGATCACAAAGAAAATTTGATTTCCAAATAGCATTCACAATTGCTATTGTCATTACTGAAACGCGAAGTAGTATAATATGTTAATGTAGTACAAAGAAGCTAAATTGATTTTTTTGCTATCAATTGGGTTTATATGTTATTCAATTTTTGGCAAGCTACAAAACAACAATTTTTCAATGAGTCTAATATTCCATCTCGAAAAAATTTGATGTTTGTGTAATAACTTTCCCGGACTATAGAGTTTGCTTTTAATATCAAATTGAAATAATGCCTTTGTTTCAAATATATGCAGTTTCCAATATATGCAGAGAAAAAAATATATGAATTGTGGAGAACCTGTTTAATACTTTAGTTGCTCACATATTTGGACTCTTTGCTTTTTATTTCCATGTAAATAGGATATATTACATTTTCAATATCCGTAAAATTCCGTATTAATGCACTGTATAAATTCCACTCGTTTGCGAAAGCTACTGTGTGTTAGCGAAGGGCGTCACGATTGTCACGAATGTATATTGAACTTTTTTAAAATACCAACTTATGATGAAAATTAAAAAAAAATGAAGTGTTTTATTTTATTGTTTATTATGGATTTTCATCAAGTAAAAGCCTTATCTATTCAATTATTACATTTTCACTACAAATCTATTCGATATTGGTTACCATAATAGGTAAATAAGAAAATGTTGACTCAATCTGAAATATTAGAGATGGGAAAAGTAGAATTCGAAAGATGACGCTCTGAAATGTCAATGTCAATGTCATCTTAGCAACGAGTAAAACAAGTCAGCTGCCGTACAAGCCCTTTGATATTTAAGTGGTTTTATTTTGCTTTTTTAGTTATTTTCAGTGTGTGTTTTGTAAGACTTCTGCTTTTTCTTTGATTGTGCTTTAGTATTTTGTGCTGTTAAACTAAATTTTGATTTCTAATATTTTTATTTTTGGAGTAATAGGTATTGTTTATGGTTGATATTTGTGAAAAGTACAACAAGCGTTCAATTAACTGTTTAGGTCTGATTTCGTGATTTTATTTTATTTTTGATATAATCATATCTACAAAAGTTGTGTTGAGTAATATTTTAAATCTTTTATACCGACTTATTTTCTCTGATCTGCAATGAAAACAAAAAATAGAATAACATAACCTCTTCCCTAATTTTTCTCTTATTTTTTTGGGAATCAAACCACAATAATACGTACAGAAGATACTCTTCCCTAATAGCTCTGATTATATAAGAATATTACCTCAGCGATGATGACAGTTAAGTTAAATAAAAAAACACAGTTTTAAACTTGTCACTGACACAAAATTAAACAAATAAAGTACGAATTTACGGTAATTCCGTTGACTTGAATATAATACAAAAACAATGCAAAACGAATTATTTTACTCGTTGCGACAGTTACAATTTTTTCCGCCATTCAATTCTATTCCGCCCAATCAACTTATTCATTCATTATCTAAGTCAAAGTATATCGCCTTAGCTTTTGCCAGGAATCATCTACAATAAATAGTACAGTAAATACTACCATTTTTATGACCTTCTTAAAATAATTTTACCTGAGGTGAAACCCAACAACAGTCGAGTGACAAGACAAGGGCGGCCCAATGAGTTTTTTATCGGGTAGGTATATGATGGCTTCATTGTCATTTGGCAGCAATAAATTGTTCTATGTTTGGCGGTATTAAATATTCCGTTTTAGCGTGCGTTTTCAAAGGGGTTTCTATACGAGTATAAGAGTATTATAGGTTATCATTAATTTTCTTCGCAATGTTGCGTCGTCATTAGATGCAAAGCTAATTATTGTGGAAAATGTGTATAATTGTTAGTAGTAGATGATTTATTAAACAAGAAGCTTTACAAGAAACCTGCTTATTCACAAAGACACCGATATCCTCTATAAACGATATTATTCACAGTGAAAAATTGAGTGGAAGAAAAAACGTAGTGATTTTCAATCTCATCGTCTGGAGAATGGCCAGCAAGATATAATAAGAAGAAAAATATATTCCCTCTATGAAAGCCATATTGTTCCACTTAGTGGTGTAGGTTGTGTTGCAGCTATTCTTCCGTCACGAATATTTTCCACTCATTCCTATTTTGAGCTAAGTCCTTCGCTTCTATCCAGCTTCTTCCTCTTTTATCCAGTAATCCAGCTATTACCTTATCCCAAGTTTTTCTTGGTCTGCCCCTTTTTTATTTTTTTCAATGGTTGCTTTCCATATTCTCTTTACTGGTCTTCGTTCATCCATACGTTGTAAATGTCCCCACCATTGTAGTTGTCTTTCTTCTCCCTCCCTGTTTTAATCCCATATTTGTAGTGAAATTTTCTGACATATTGTTATTTCTTATGACTGCGTTCTCATTTTTCTCATAAATGTTCTGTATTATTCTTATCATTTTTCTATTCAATCCCCTTTCTGCTAATATTTTCCACATTTTTTCTCTAGGTACTCTATCAAAGGCTTTTTCTAGATCCAGGAATGCCACGAATAATTTCTTTTTTTCTTGTACCGCTTTTTCTGTCAACTGTTTGATAGTAAATATGTGGTCTTGGGTACTTCTACCACTTCTAAATCCACTCTGTGACTCCTCTAGTGTATTTTCTATTGTCGACCTGATTCTTTTCTCCAGTATCTTCTCCAACATTTCCATCGCGGTGCTGATTAATGTTATTCCACGATAGTTATTGCAGTCTTTCACATCACCTTTCTTAAAAATCATTTCTGATGTGATTTTGTCATATCCAGGGGCTTTTCCGTTTTTAAGTTCTGTTATAACCTGTTCTATTTCCTCTTCACTTATTTTCATTTTTGTATCTTCTTGCATACCAATACGTGTTTCTCTTTATCTTTTGTTTCAAGTAGTTCCTGATAATATTCTTTCCATCTTTGCATAATTTCTCCGTCTTCTGTTAGTATTTCCCCGTTTTTATTTGTTATAAAGTATGTATCTCGCTTTTGTTCTGTTTTCATATTCCTTAATGCTTTATAAAAGAGATTCTGATTTGCTTTGCAGTCCTCTTCTATTTTCTCTCCAAACTTTCTCCATTGTTCGCTCTTCGATGTTTTAATTAGTTCTTTTGTTTTCTTCCTTTCATCCTTATATTTATTATATTTCTCTTGTGTTCTATTCGATAAGTAGTTTTTTCATGCCATTTTCTTTTGTTTCACTTGATTTTTTATTTCCATGGTCCACCATGAAGTTTGTTTCATATTACATATTTTGTTTTCTATGTATTCCACACACCTTTTTTGATATACTTGGGATTGTATTTTTAAAGTAGTTCCATTTATCCTCTATACTTCCGTTTTCTACTTTTTCATCATCAAGTTTTTTGTCTATTTCCTGTTCATATTTCAGTGCAATTGCTTTATCTTTTAATTTATAGGTTTTTATAGATTCATGTTGCAGCTTCTATCTTGATGTAGGTGGTTGACTTATTTTTTCATCGTCTTTAAATTTGGATTCTACTACATAATGGCCACTGCCGATTTCTGGTCCTCTCTTAATTCTTGTGTATATTGATATTGTCTTTCTATTAATATATTACTAACCTTTTAATAACGAATTAATAATAAATAATTTAAAGTTAAAACTTAATGTTACACCTTTATTTTACAAAGTTATTTAGTACCCATAATATAAGCTTTATGTTTTTTTATATTTTTTATTTAGAATCACTCTAATTTAGGAGCGAATAATTTGCGTGCAACCATCATTGGGGTTAAGCTAACGCTTTTTAATCGACCCTGACCAAGGGTTGACCTAGTTTTGAAAGTTGCCAGTTTTGCAGTTTTCCCTCTTAACACTAAAAATAAAACTGACTGATTACTGAATTTCAAAACCTACTCAGAAACTTTATTGTTAGATTAAACATGACTTGTGCAAATGTATACACATGGAGCACCGTACACTAACTACCGACAGGTAAATTCAGATTTATGGGTTACCGAAAACTTCCTTACCCCTCCTATCGTCTGGCGAGTTGTGGCTAGTTTAAATCGAGTATTGAATGTTGTATTATGATAACAGACGTGTGAGGCGCCAGAGAAAAGATGTTCCAAAATCTTCAAACGTTCCGGCGCAAGTGAATTCACTTGTCGGTAGTTAGTGTACGGTGCCTAAAGACACTTAACCAACATTTATTTCGTCACTCGTAATTGAATGGAATCTGGGGGTTCAAAGTTACCAGATAAGTATTTTGTACCTGACTCATCGTTAAAATGAGTGTACAATAAAAACAAAACGAGGTTGAAAAAGTTAAGTCAAGACGCTATGAGGTGCTTATGACCTTGCTACTTCACTTGTGCTTATACAACACTGTTCCTATCAAAATTACAATTATACAAGGTGGCTTAAGGTATTGTCAACATTTTTCACGTACGTGTAGGATTTCTCTAACCATTTTTTCAAAGAATTCCTTCCTAAAAACAAGTTATACTAAAAATCTAAAATTGAATTAGTAATACTATTGAGAATACAGATGGTAGCACTAGTACCTATGTGTGATGGTCTATTGGAAAAAGGAATGTAGCTCTTTGTTAATGATGCGTCATTATAAAAAGTTGAATTGATAGATTTGATCATCTTTCTTTAGACTGTTATTATGTACATAACCATTGATTGTCTTATGAATATGATGATGACTCCGAATTTCTTTCCTATTTTATTTTATCATCACCTGGCCGAAAATAATCAACTCACTCACCAAAATGAATATCCTCAGATGAGCGGATGGATCTAAAATATGCTCTCAAGAAAAGCAATACAAATTGAGGTACAAAGCCTGGCAGTACGGGGATGCCCACAGAGAGGGGTGCTATCATCACTACTGTGGAACATGGTTCCTGGCACTCTACTGATACTTTCCGCTAAAGCGTCGTTCGGTCATCTGCAATAGCGTGCGGAAAAGTAACTTTACGCACGTGTATATTATTATGTAATGTATGTATTATTTTGATACTATAATATTATGGTGTTTGAACATTGAAAGTATCAATCGCAGGAATACCAAGCCCGTTTAACTTGGAAGTGTGATTCGTTTTCTGTCGGGACATAGAGCACAAGAAGTAGATGTTTCTTCTTAGTGAACGGTCTACTTTTAGGAAAGTAATGATCAAATTTGTAAGGCGCTATAAAAGTATAATACTATTATCTTCACATCTATTGATAACACGCTTCACTTAAATATGACAATCGTTACAGGACACTGTAATTAAGTCAACGGGGTCACGGCTACCAAAAGGGTGTTCCAGCATCTCTCTAGGCTAATTCATCTGCTATTCCATTTCTTTCTATTCCAGTCTGTCCTACAGTCCCACAGTAAGGAGTCGATGTTGTTTTTGCCTGGTTCATTTAGTTTGGTTAGGCATTCCCTTACCATTTTGGAACTGATTACACGAGAACTCAGTGCTTTAATTGGTTGGTTTCATGCCCTATACATTTTTCTCTTCTTCCTACAATGAATCAGCTTCGGAGTTGAAAAGTTGATATTAAATATAATCTTACTCATTTCTTTGGTAAGATAAATACAATTTTCAATATTTTACTAAAATAACAGCTTTTGACATTTAAACTATAAAGTAAAAGTATAAAATGAAACGATGGGTGTGGATAATCGCGTGAGACGTCCTCTAAACTTTCACATAATCGACGCTTACTTTATGTCTGGAAAATTCGTTGCACGAACCGCTTTTCATTTCCAGTAACGCTCGCTTTTATTACATGTCTTTCTATTTGACATTTTGTAGTTTTAAAGTTCATGCACTTATTAAATCTTCATGAAATGAATACAATTTTGTCTGTTGCGTTGAAATAAACTCCCAACAAGCCGTAATTGCACTTCAGGATGTGATAATGTCGAATAAATTAATATTCATGAGAAATTTAAGGGAACATTTTTTTTTCTTCACATATACCTAATATAGTGCAGCACTGGTTATACTTATAAGTCTATATCAAAACTTCGAAAAAATAGTAGTAACCAATAGGGCATGTCCACCAACTGACAAGTTGACACTAACGACATTCGCCCCGATAATAAACGAATATTTGCTTATATTTTAGATTTGTAATTTGGTAGTTTTGTATTGTTTCACTTACTCTTTCCTATTATAAATAGTAAGAAACACGCTCTGCCGAAAACGCTTGTTTACCTCAGGACGACTTTCAGATGACATCACGTGGATTCCAAAAAAAAGTATATTTCACAGTAAATTTTTTGTTATCACATTCCTATAGTATAATTGCACTGTATAAAGATTAAATTGAAACATATATCCACGTTCAGAGACATCTCCTCAAGATCTACTATTTCCATCTTTAAACAATTATTATAGTCCATTAGGTATGAATTCTAGTACGGCTTTTTAATGTTAGCGCTTTTTTGGATATTTATGCGCCAATCAGTCTTGTGGTTTCGTGTATTTAGTACAAAAGATACTAGAGACTTGTGAAGAAGGCAATTGGGAATTGAAAATTTCAACTAACAATAATATCCAAACTTGACTACATGACAAACAGAGAGGTAGAGGAAGCGGGGGTTTAATGATGTCAAAATGATGATGTCAAAATCACTAAAACTAGAAAATAAGGATGATATTGTTGAAAAATCAAATCATTGGCTATTTATTAAATTTGAAATTAATAACATTAAGTTTGTTTTAGATATAGTTTACCTCAAACCAAAATTAGATGATAAGGTTTGCATAAATATGTTTTTGCGCGATTGATCTTTTTTGTTTATTTACAGCATCGGTTGACAGGTTGGTAGGTTGTGTTTAGGTACTGGTTTCTAAGTCTAACACGTCGGTAAGTGATTTACTTACCGTTCAGACGTCGGTAAGTAAACTACGTCTTAGCCCTACATACATTTAAGTGGTCTTAAATAATATCACTTCATTCATTACACTAAAGAAACAAAAAAATAAGAAGATTTATATTTTTTAATGAACAGAATCGAACAGAACAATATAAAAATTAATAAATAGCATGAAAACAATTTCACCAAAATGCAAATTATATTTTAAACTGATCGAGAAGTATAAATGTCACTTTTGACATTTCGTTCATTTCGAAGAAATTTAAATTATTTTATTCGACCGGTAAACAACCCATTAGTCGTAAATATTCAGAATATAAAGTAATTATTTATTATAATAATTATTTATTATGAACAAAAAGACACGTTTTATCTTAAGTGGAACACACAAAAAACACACAACTATAAAACTTTAATGTCCAATACCGCTATAAATCCAGAGTCAATATCGAAGAACTCGATACAAATTTGATAAACTGCATTTATGATGCAGCTAAAACTTTAGATATGTACAAATCACGCTTTTATAAAAATACATTAATACATAAATCGAAACCCTGGTTTGATAAGGAATGTGTTGAAGAAAAAAAATTGCTAAAATCTGAGAAAAATAACATAAAGAGAAATAATTATAGCTTAAATACAATCGAAGAATATAAAAAAGAACAAAAACAATTTAAATCTCTAATAAAAAATAAACAAAACAAATATCAACAGGAAATGCAAGTAAAAACTCTGAATATTAAAAATCCATCCGAACTCTGGAAGTATATAAAATTACACCAAAGAAAGACAGATAACGAACACTCTATAACCATTACGCAATGGAAGACCTTCTATAACCTATTTTATAGCTCCGTAAATATTAATATGAATTTATCTATAACAGATGCCAGACATCCATACCTAGATGCACCCTTTACAACCCAAGAGATATATAAGGTACTAACATTATCAAAAAATAATAAGGCTACAGGTGAGGATAAAATATCAAATGGATTTTACAAAAATTTGACTATTGACTGGATCATATACTTAAAAGATTTATTTAATAAAATATATATGGAAGAACAGCTACCACGTAACTGGACAAATATTAATATGATTCACTTTCATTAAAAAGGTCCTGAAAATTATCCACTAAATTTTCGGGCTTTGCTTTACTCAATCATGAAACTAAACTATTTACACAGTTAATAAATTAGAGGTTACAAACATATATTGGATACATTGATGTACTACCAGAATGTCAGGCTGGCTTCCGCAAGCAAAGAAGCACAGAATATATTTGTTCTGTACTCTGTAATAGGTAATCACCTGCTTTGGCAAAAACTTTACTCAAATGGTGTCAGCGGAAAGATGATTAGAATTATAAAAGAAATGTACTCCATGGCTACACTTACAATTGATCAGAAAGGCTGTGTCTCAAACAAAATCAAGATCACTAAAGGAATCCTTCAAGGCGACTCGTTAAGCCCACTATTGTTTGCATTATATGTATCAGACATAGACAGCTACTTCAAGCAACAAGGCGGTAGAGGTGTCTCTCTAGATCAAAGTACTCACATATGCTTTGGGGTATGCCGATTGACATTGTTGTACTGGCAGACTCAGAAATTCAGCTGAAAAAATCTATGAAAATTCTAGCGGATTATAGCGATAGTAACAAACTGGTAGTTAATGTGAATAAAACAAAGTTAGTTATATTCAGGAGAAGTGCTAATATCGGACATAAACCTAAATTTTGGTACAAAAACACACTAATTGAGCTAGTGAATAACTATAATTATTTAGGAGTAATATTCTCATTTAATGATACATTTTCAGAAAATTCAAAATCGCGGATAAAAAAAGTTAAAATAACACAAAACGCAATTCAGAAATAATTCAAAATCACTTCTCGAAAAATTTTCTCTATTTACAGAAAACTACGTCCAGTTACATTTTGAGAGCTGAAATGAAATTGGTGAAAATTGGGTATTTTATTATAAAACAAGCTTTAGAATATTTATTAAAGATTAAAAAGTTACCTTTAAATAGATTTCCCAAGATAGCACTAAAGAGAATGTGTCTACTAAACCAGCAGAATAAAATAGTATCAAAATATAACTGGATCAGCCAATTAAATGACATCCTACATAAAATCGGAGCCTCGGAACTTGATATTGATACTTTTGACTCGACACAATCAGCACTATTTTAGAAAAATTTGAGCAACATAGTTATATAGAAGATTGGAACAAAATACTTTTAAGTACATACTGCCCAATGTATAACCAAATTCTACAAGGCAAACATCCTTTCTATTGTACAAATCACTTAGATCTCTCCATAACTTTACATATTAAACGCTTAATTTCACAGATACGCACTCACAATAGTAATATAATTTGCATGTAGATATATAACAATGCATACACAATAAAAACCAATGAAGTATGTACTATTTGTAGTTGCCTTGCCTTAGAATCTCTACAACACTTATTTTTTGTTTGTCCAGTGTATAAAGCAATTAGACGTCCCTTTCTTGAAATATATCAATCCGCAACTGACATTGAATCAATAATAAATAATGAAGCCGAACCACAAATTCTCTATCAAATATATGACATAATAAAGAGAATATTAAAAATCAGTTCTTTCATTGTAAACGAATAATATCACCTCACTCTTGTCAAGATATGTTATCCAAACCTAATCTGCTATAAAATTTATTACTAAAATATATGTTTTGTATTAGCTAATATTGTTATAAATGTTGTCACTCTTGTTCATGTATCCTCATACGAATGAACAATACAAATCTATCTATCTATCTATCTATATCTTGACTACATGAAGCTGAAATGTTAGCTAGACATTTCTTCGCCCTTAGGATGCATTTTCTTTTATTCTTCTTGTTTCACAATTTATTTATTTCATTATTATGTACCTACTATAATTACCTGCTATCATCCAGTGGAGTAGTGTCGGTTTTTTGGCTTACAACAAATCAACATAAGTTGGTACGATTTTTGGCGCCATTATATTTCAAGAAAAACATATTTGAATTTTACATGGTATTTGTAGTTGAACGCTGGAAAATGGAGTAGTAAAATGAACGGCATTCAGAATTGATAGATCAATAAAAAACGTGGAAAGAAGCTCAAATATTATGTCGAATCCTTCTTTTAAATAAATGCGTATCCACCATCGACTAATTCATTTATTTGATTGAAAATTGAATCAAGTTTGGAACTATTTGTTGGCCTTATTGGTGCAGTAGATACTACAGTAAAGGTAACTGGTTCCAGTCTCACTGATTTAGTCTCCTTTAACACTAATAATTATCCTCTTATGAAGTAATATAATGAAAGCTATGTGTCAATGAAAAAGTATTCACTGGGACCTAAGAGATCTATTGTGTCTCCTTACTTCTACTCAGTTTCTGAGGAAAGTCTCAGAGACTAGTAGCTCCTTAAGTCCTATTTCTCTGAGGAATTTCAAGATATCACTTGGGTAACTGTCCCTCTTCTATCCAATAATCTTCGCAAAAGGGTTCAGGCCTCCAAAAGTGTGTTTCAGTCCCATTCTTTCCCCTTCTTTCTGCCACACTTTCCACCACCATATGTAGTGAGGTTGAGAATCACTTTCATGGCTGCCGTTGGCTAGTCTTTTTCTTTAGAGGTTTTCTCTCGTCGTCAATAGGATAGCTCTATTTCTCCACGTTATGGCGCTAAAGTCCAGCAATACAAAAAATAAGTTAATATTTATTATCAATAAAAAATTGTTCATCAATAGGGGTCATTAATGAATAATTTTGTGTACATTAATATGGCTTAAAAAAGCTTGGTCGACGGACAATTATCATTATTATTGTCAATTCAATTGGGTATTGAGGGAAATTTATTTTCTGTATTTTCAATTCGTTTGCTTATATACTTTATACTTAATTACCTACTATTATTAAAAGCTAACTAAATACCTCGAACACTTGTTTCATATTCTGTGGATGTTTTGATTGATAAGAATATCTAAAAATGGTAACGAATTGTAATATTCAACATTTTGTATCTTATTATATCTATTCTCAATCCACACTTCCCTGTCCCCACACACATCTCCAGTAGAAATATTTGTTGTTTTTTCAGGATGAACAATAAACGGATACTGGAATTATCAAAAAAACTCAATGATGGCTTCATCAGTTTTTACGGATGCGTTGCAACAATCAAACCATGAGGAGATGCCAACGACGCCGGTGAACACGTGGTTAAGTAGCGCCGCGACGGCAATATGAGTCCTTCGAAAAGTAAACTCGAAGCAGTATCAAAAGATATTCGAGACCAGCGTCATCGACGCTGGCGAAGTCGTCGTCGTGGAAAACACAGTCGTCCGCGATACGTCGCAGGCGTTTCGGCGCTCATGTACGCTGCACAACAAGGAGACGTCGATGCTGTAAGAAATATTATTGAATTTCAGGTTAGTGTGTCAATGTGCGACTACAATTAGTATTCCATTCAACTCAAACAGAGCGAACATAGGTTATGGGAAATAATACCTAATAGTTTGAAAAAATTAGAAAATAAATCTCAATTTTTGAACTTCATTGTACGTTTTTCTAATGAAAATATAAATATACAGGGTTCTCATGCATACCTTGTGGAAATATCTATTTTTTTTCGTAAACAATTTTCAAACTATACAGAGCGCGGCTAAGCTATGGAACAAATTCATTATTTTGCAAACAATTTATTTTAAATAAAAATACATAACTAGGTCGATCTGCAATTTTGAAATAATTTTTGAAATTGAAATGTGGATCTTGTGATAGCTCATTTTAGAGGTATTTCAATAATGCATACTACAATATCATACTCCACCGACTGATGCTTATACAGGGAAAATAAAAAGTAATTTAATTTAATCAGAGAATATTTTTTTAATAAACATACTGCAATATTAAATTAATTGATACATAAGACTTTTCAGCTAAATTCAATGCTCAAAATGCCATCCACCGGTCTTTTGACAATAAGCAAATCGACACATTCTTCTTACACTTAACGAATTATTTCCGGAGTAATTCTATTAACTTCGTCTCTAATTCGGTCTTGCAGCTCCTGTAGATTTTGCGCTTTGTCTACATAAACTTTGATTTCAAATAGCCCCAAAGAAGAAATCTGGAGGTGTAAGATCTGGAGATCTTGGGGGCCACTCTATGGATCCATCTATTGGTCTACCAATACATCTCTCAGAAAAACACTGGTTTTAAAACTCGTGAACATTACGTGCATCTTGTTATAACCAGATACTATATCATCCGGTAAGCTAGAAATTATATTGGCAAGTACTGGTATATCCCCTGTTCGCAGTAATTGCTGATAACGTTTCCCTGTAAGATCTTCTTCAAAAAATAAGGACCAATGATTGTGTCATTATTTATTCCCGGCCAGAGATCAATTTTCTGATGGTGTTGAGTATAACCATCGTACATAAACAAGAATAGTAGGTTCACTCCTCGTCGGCTCTTTCATGTAGCGCTGCTAAAGACTTACCGGAAAACGATCTTAAGAGCACACGTGTCTCGTATATACAGGAGTCGCGCGAATTACTATCTTCATAGTTTGTTGATTTATAAATGGAGGGTTTGGTACGGAAGCTGATAAAAATGTACGTTAGGCTGGGAAACTTATTCCAAAAAACGATGTTGTTTCGCTATGTATTTGATTGTATTTAATTATAAGAATTAAACTATAATCATTCATTGGAATAGCTTTTACTACATTATGTGAATAAAATAATTCGTCAAAAATGTACAAATATAATATATCTCATAATATTAAAATAGAAAACATATGCAACTATTTATAGTCATCAAAAACTATACCAGATTTTACATACTTCAGAATTGGTTGTGCATATAAAAACAATGCTGAATAATTGCATTTAGTAAAAAATGGAGTCCCAAACCAAAATTATAAAATGAAGCCAAATAAAAAGTACCTGATAATTACAAATTTTGTGATATTTGTAATTTAGTATTGGGCCTATAGGATTTTTTAAGTTTTGCGATTTGCGAATTTAATTGTATAATATAATCGCACCCTTGTATACAAACAGGGATAAGAAATAACGTGAAGGAAAATTATCACAATGATACAAATGGAAAATTTGTATTATTATTTACATATGTTTTTGTCTGAGAAAAAATAGTTGATTCTTTGGTTGAGGTATTTTGTTAATTAAAAACAATACATATTATGTCGCAGAAATGTTGCTGCATACATTTTTTTAATAAATAACCAGTAATTAAACTAACGCGTTGCCAGCTGTACTGTTTAGATCCCTGTAATCCGTTGTAAAGACTTTTGAAGGATTTGATGGTTCTATTGACGGTAAAATAAGATCTTTACAGTTTTCTGCCAAGTCCGGAGTAAGATTCAACAACAATTCATTAATGGTAGGGTTTCTTGAATTATCACAACAGTTTCTTACTTGCCTAAAAAAGTTTTCAAGACAGTCTGACATTCCTTGTCAGTGAAAATGTGTAGCCCATTTATTTTAAACGGCTTTAATTGATTGTATTGTAAGTTTCCAACCAAATATAAATTTCATTTTATAATTAAAATTTTTTCCTTCACCTCCAGTACCTGAAACTGTTGTTCGGTGCCCATAAATGCTTTGAAATTATTCAAATGGCACGAATTTAATAAGTCAAAAACATAATTCATTGTTTCAATTAATTTAGCATTTATCTAGGCATCTGCAGGCAAAACTTTAAAATAAATATCAAGGGCAACTGCAACAGAGTGACTAAAAATCTGAGAAGCATATTTTACTTTCATTCTCTGAAAATTATTTGGAAACATATGCTCGTCAGTTAATTTTGGACAGAGACTAAATTCTTTGTTTTCCATTATTTAAAAAAAAAATTTTATTTCAAGTTAGTCGCATCAACCATGTGGCTTATTAGCGACTCGAAACGCTTACAATTTATGAACCAGGTACTTAACGAGAGAGTTTACTTTACAGTCATTTCCTAATAAAATTTCAAGGTTCTGAGGTAGATTATTGTTTTGTCTCTGTAGTTTGTACTTAGGGAAGTCAATTAGAAAATGTTTCACTGTTATGTCACATCTGCACAGATCACATTTAGGTGATTCCATTTTCTCGAACAGGTGCTGATGGGTTAATCTGGTGTGACCTATTCTTAGTCTTGTTAGTAAAACTTGGCGAGGGCGTCCTATAGGTAACATTTTCCACGGTTTCACTTTGGTTTTTATTTCACGCAACTTCACTATGGATTCTCGCCACTAACTCTGCTACGCACTAAGCACTTTTTCATTGACGTGGATTTTTTAGCTTGCTGGTTTGCCTCTTCGTTTCCCAGGATTCCGATGTGGGATGGGATTCACATAAATTGTACCTCTTTGTCAGTTGTGTGGAGCTCATCTAGTGTTGCTTTTATGGATAGAGAAATAGGATGAGTATCATAAATTTTTTTGATGGATTCAAGTTAACTGAGGGAACCTGTTATTATTAGGAATTTGGAGTAGTTTGAAATTTGGCATGTGCTACATCTTGAAATAGTGCGTACATTTCTACTGAGTTCACAGTGCTAAGGGGTGAAAGTTTAAAAGTCAATTTTGTGTCAGGGGTAATAGCTGCAGCTCCGACGCCATTTTAAGTTCTCGAGGCATCAGCATACATTTGGTAGTATTCTTGATACCGATTTAGTTGTGTGTGGAAAGCTTGTTTTATGATGCAAGGGGGAATTTCATTTTTTTTGTGAATTATCGGGGATTTATCTATGTATGTATGTGTATGTGTGTTTTTTGGGGTGACATTCACTGAGACCTAAAAGATCTATTGTGCACCCTTACTTCTACTCAGTTTCTGATGAGAGTCTCAGAAACTAGTAGTTCCTTTAGTCCTATTTCCCGGAGGAATTTTAGGATGTCTGCAGGCTTCAACTTAGGCAAATGTTCCTCTTCTATCCAGTAATCTCCCAGGTGCTGTGCTCTAGGATTCTGAAGTGCTGTGCAGTTGGAAAGTATGTGGATGGAGGTTTCTTCTTCCATTCCACAAAATCTGCATTCTTCTTCCTCCACTATTTTGAGCTTTTTCAGGTGCCCATTCAGGCGACAATGTCCCGTTAGGATCCCTGTTAAAACTCTTAGCGCAGTTTTACTTTGACTTATGCATTCTTTTGATCTCAACAGGTTGTAGTCACCCAGAAAAGTCTTTGATTGTATAAGCCCTACTAGATCATTCGAATGGTCAGATCTTCTCTTTTTCTCGGCTTCACTTATTTCTTCCAATATTACATTGGTGCTGATTCTGCAAAAGGGTTCAGGCCCCCAAAAAGGTATTTCAGTCCCCCTCTTTGCTAGTTCATCTGCTATTTCATTTCCTTCTACTCCAGTGTGTCCTGGAATCCATAGTAAGGTGACTATGTTGTTCTCGCCTAGTTCATTGAGTTTGTCTAGGCATTCCCACACCATTTTGGAACTGATTACACAAGAGCTCAGTGCCTTAATAGCTGCTTGACTATCCGACATTATGATAATCCTTTGTCTTCTGTATCCTTTATCAATATTGAACTGGGCGCACTTTCTTATGGCGTGGATTTCCGCTTGAAAGATACTTGGGGTTTTTCCCAACCTTTCAGAGTGTTTGGTTCCTGGCCCGAACACTTCTATCCCAGTTCCTTCTATTGCTTTTGAGCCGTCTGTGTACCATTTAATGGCATTCTTTCCAAGTCTGGTAATGGTATTTGGATCCCATTCCTTCTTGTTGCTCATTTCCGTAACGAATTTCTTTGAAAAGTTATACTTTTTCATCATTACCGTCTTGTGGCATGTCTCAGGTTGTCTGATTTCTAAGAAGTGAGGAGGTGATTAGTCTGTATCTTGTTCTTTCTGCAACGCTTTCCACCATCATATGTAAAAGGGTGAGGTTGAGAATCTCTTCCATGGCTGCCGTTGGGAATGTTCTCATTGCTCCCGTAATGCATATACAGGCTAGTCTTTGAATTTTGGAGAGGTTTTCTCTCGTCGTCAATAGACTAGTTCTACAACTCCACGCAATGGCTCCATAAGTGATGATTGGTCTCACTGGCAGTGTACATCCAGCTTGGGATTTTTGGGTTACAGCCCCAGTTTCTTCCTGTCAGATTTCTGCACACCATTATAGCCATTTTTGCCTGGTATGTAATCTCCTTTTCGTGTTTGTTCCACAGGAGTTTACTATCTAGAGTTAAACTGTTGTAACTAATAACGGGGAGATGCCAGAATAACTTGACTTCGGTTGGACATACTTTTAAAATTACTATATTACGGATTTATAACATGAATAGAACAAAGAATAAAATGTAATGACATTATTCGACACACGACATTCCTATCTCCTATATGCTAGTTACAGTGACAATTTACCGTGTTGCCTGTCAAGGCTAACTAAAGGCTCGACTACAAGACTCTGACGATTGATAGGCACGTGCACGCGGACATGAGAGTGAACTATTATAAAGGATACAACAATCTCCCACACTATTTGGAATTAAAATGAAATAAAGTCATTGAACATAGTCGCCCAAGTATGTAGGTAGACGACGCATACGCTGTGGACGGTTCACCACATCAGGCACTGGTTGCGGAGTGACAACGTCTGCTGACATTGCAGGGGGCGGCTCTAAGGCTGCAACCTTTCCTTGCGGCTGTGGGGATGCAACATTCTCTTGCGGCTCTGGGGCTGCAACATTCTCTGGAGGCCTGACTTCCCTAATGGGCATGACTTCATTACGTTGTTGAACGATATTGGGTTGCGTAGGAATGACGGTTACCGTCGGATTCCATGTCGGCGAAGAGAAATCAGCTACTGGTCTAGCACGAGCTGGAGAGTAATCTTTTGGTGGACTTGCGAAGGAAACTCGACGTGTGACTTCTGATTGGCGAAGCTGGTCGACGTGGCGTTTTAGTGCATAGCCATCATCCAACTTCACTCTGTAGTGTAGTCTCCCAAATGTCTCTAAAATAACTCCTGACTTCCATGTCTCCTTCCCACAGGAGAACATTTTCACAAGAACCCTATCTCCCACACTAAACGATCTCAAGCAAGAGCGCAACGAAGGAGCTGAGGTTTTCTTCAAGACTGAAGGCTTGAACGGCTTGAGTAGATCTAATCTTGTGCGGATCTGTCGACCAAGATAGAGTTCCGCAGGTGTCTTATCGCACCGTAAAGGTGTAGCGCGATAGCGAAACAAAATTTCCTGGATTTTTGATTGCATTGATCCAATTTCGGACTTCATGGCATCCAACTTTCGCTTCAAAAATTGAACGTAACGTTCAGCTTGACCATTTGTTTGAGGATGTCCAGGTGCAATTAGACGGCGAAGAATTCCATTCGTTTCACAGAATTTGACGAATTCGGAGCTGGTAAAAATTGTAGCGTTGTCGGACACAATTATTTCAGGCAAGCCATGGATACTAAAAATGTCTTTGAGGAATTCGATTGTAGAAGCTGAGGTCGGCGCAGTTTTTGACAATCTGATCTCTGGCCATTTCGATTTGGCGTCAATCAGAATGAAAATGTAATATCCATCTTTCGGGCCTGCGTAGTCGATATGAACACGTTGAAAATTTGACTTCGGTTCTTCCCACGGATGCAACGGTACAGCAGGTGGGGCAGAAGCAGTTGAAGCGCAAGCATCACAACTCTTTACGAACGACTCGATGTCACGATCAATGTTTTTCCAATAACAATATCTTCGAGACAGGTTTTTCATTTTCGACGTCTTGACGTGGGTGGCGTGAAGCTCTGACAGTACTGAAGCTTGAAGTGCGTCAGGAATCATGACTCGATTCCCTTTAAATATCACACCATCCTGTAAAGAATATTGTTCTTCTTGATTTTCGCCGCTTTTCAGCTGCTGAAGCAATTTTGATAGCTTATCATCTTGCGTCGTAGCAGCAGCGATGGTTTTTGCTGATATCACGTCGGTTGATATCTGATTAATACATTGCTGTTGAATGATGTCGTCTTCATTCAAAGCAGGTAAGTTTGACTGTAATGGTTTGTTTTGCCACATCGAAGACAGTTCTGTTCGATTCCAAGCGCTTTAAAGTTTATTCGCGAATTTTGACGTGTATGTGATGGAGATCGATCACTTTGACGGAAACGTTGGGAACGGGACGTCGTTTGTCTGTTTTCAAAACGCGAGCGCGCACGTGAAATCCGATTGACGTCTGTATCGACCACAGTATTGACGGATGTATTTGACATTTCTCGACAATCGATTTTTGACGCTTCATACGCTACTGCCGATTCGACCACTCTTTCGTATGTTGCATCGGCTAATTGTAATAGTTTTTCCCGGATTCCATTGTCTTTTAGTCCACGGATGAACTGAGCTCGTAGGAACAGATTCGCGACGTTTCTTTCACATTGACACTCGAACTTACAGGTAGACGCTAGTTGACGTAGTTCAGCTGAATATTGGCTAATCGTCTCCCCTTCTTTTTGGTTTCTTGACAAAAAGCGATGTTGTTGCACGATTATGTTTGGAACTGGACACAAATGATCTTCCAACAGCTTGACAAGGGTGTCGTAGGTCATGGAACTTGGATCCGCCGGTGCCGTTAGTGAACACAGCACGGTGTGTAGTTGAGGACCTATGTGAAGTAGCAATTCTCTCACCCAGAGTTCTTTATTGTCCTTGATTCCCTTTAAATCGAACCAATTTTCTAGGCGCTTACGGTATTGACGAAACGTTTCTTTATTGCCGTCGAAATATTCGAAATTTGATACTACATTGACGTTGGGCTGAGTTGGCTGATTTGACTTTATGGCCTGGAGCATTTCCCCGTTTTGACGTAAAACTTCAGCCATTGTGGATAATATTGACTTTAAAAACTCTTCAGACTGCATGATTTGACGTGTTTGGACGTATTTTCGGTTGACGATTGAAAATAGATAGAACCAGAGCACGTGTACTTACAGTAGAGTGTGAATGTGTATGAACTCGTTGGTCTTCTTGACGGCACTTAAAATTTTTATCCTCGTCGCCACTTTGTTGTAACTAATAACGGGGAGATGCCAGAATAACTTGACTTCGGTTGGACATACTTTTAAAATTACTATATTACGGATTTATAACATGAATAGAACAAAGAATAAAATGTAATGACATTATTCGACACACGACATTCCTATCTCCTATATGCTAGTTACAGTGACAATTTACCGTGTTGCCTGTCAAGGCTAACTAAAGGCTCGACTACAAGACTCTGACGATTGATAGGCACGTGCACGCGGACATGAGAGTGAACTATTATAAAGGATACAACATAAACCTAGATACTTGACTTCTTGTCTCCATTCAATCTCGTTCCCATGAAGTTTTATGGTTTTGAGGTTGAGTTTTCTTTTCATATTGAAGGCTATCAGGATGGTTTTAGTGGGGTTGATGCTAAGTCCCACTTGCCTACACCAGCTATTTGTATAGTTCAGACCCTTTTGTACAATATCGCAAAGGGTGTTTTCGAATTTCCCCCTGGCTGTTATGACAATATCGTCGGCATATCCTTGGCAGGATATTCCGAGATCCGTCAAACCACAAAGGAGTTCGTCAACCGTCAGACTCCACATTACTGGGGATGTTACTCCTCCCTGAGGGCATCCTCTGGTAGTGCAGATGGAGACAATGTCTTTGCTCGTCCTCGTCTCTGCTATTCTTGTGGTGAGCAGTTCCGACATCCATTTGGATGTTGTGCTGTCTACACCTCTTCTGTTCAATGCTCTTCTGACTGCCTCATGTGGAGTATTGTCAAAAGCTCCTTCTATGTCCAAAAATGCACATACTACAGTTTCTTGGTTGTCTAGAGCACCTCGGATATCAGTACCAGTGCAGTCTCCGTAGATCTGCCCGCCCGGTAAGCATGCTGACATGGGTGAAGAGGTAGTCTCTCTAGGATTTCCGTTCTAATATGGTTATCAATAGCCTTTTCCATCGTTTTGAGTACAAACGATGTTAGACTTTGGTCTAAAGGATTTGAGGTTTGCTGTGTCCCTTTTTCTAGTTTTTGGAATGAAGGTTACTATTGCCCTTCTCCATGCTTCAGGTACATAACCCAGTTCTAAGCTGCTTCGACTAATTCTAATCAGATGCGGTAGAATTTCGTCTTGTCCTTCCTGGAGCAATGCTGGGAAAATTCCATCTGCTCCTGGTGCCTCGAAAGGTGAAAAGGTGTTCATGGCCCATTTCAACCTATCGTTACCTACTACAAATGTGTTTGGCCATTGTAATACTTTCTCTTGAAGGCCTATTGTGAACTTCGAACTCGCCTATTTGGGGTACTCCCTGGAAAATGAGTTTCTAGTAAGAGTCGAACTCTTTCCTCCTCATTTTCGGTATATTCACCATCTGGCTTTCTCAAAGCCATATCTGTGTTGACCCTACTTTTCGCCATAACTTTGTAGAGTCTTGCCGCAGCAGGTGTTGTGTTTATATCTTCACAGAATTTTCTGAAGCTATTTCTTTTAGCTTTTCTAATTTCCTTTTAGTATAGTAGGTGTTTCTCACCTCGGTGTCTCTCTGCCAGTCCCCGGTGAGTTTTGCTTTATTTATCTATGTAAGGATGATTTAGTAGCCAGGGTGGTGATATGGCACTATTTCTGAATGCTGGAGAATTTTCGATGTGGAAGTCTAAGGAGTATTTCTGTACCCTCCCATAGAAAGGAGGGTCTGATCTTTTTTGTTTCTGAGATAGTTTGAGATATTTACTAGTATGTACATTTTCGTAGGTTGGATGCCCAACTTTACCTGGGATAGAAGTAGAATATGTCAAAGTTTGCATCTGTCTTCTAAGTGATAGAGACGGCTCACCTAATTCAGCATCCAAGCTTTCAATTGGCGAGGTTCGGAGCGTACCTGATATAATTCTTAGAGCATTATTGTGAATGGTGTCCAGGTTCTTTAATATGTAATTTTTGGTAGAGGCATACAAAATGGATCCATAATCTATTTTCGTTCTTATAAGGTTTTTGTACAAAAGATGTAATGTCTTCTGGTCTGAGCCTCAGATTCTGTTTGCAAGCAATTTTAGAATATTTATGCCATTTTGGCAGGAGAGTACTAGAGTTCTCATGTGTTCATTCCAGTTTAGTTTGGTATCAAAAATCATGCCTAAAAATTTTGCATGATTGACAAATTGTAGTTGTTGATCGTGAAGACTGAGATGGGGGGTTTGGTAGAGATAAGTTCTAGACAAAAGTATGCATTTTGTTTTTGAGGGAGAAAAGCGGAAGCCTGACTCTTTCAACCAAAGTTCAAGATTCATGAGTTGATTTTGCATTAGTTCCTGCATTGTTTCGATGTTTCGGCCCTTAATATATATAACTAAGTCATCAGCAAGAGCTCTGATTTTTATTGGTTTGACTATAATTTTGGAGATGCTATTGATTGCTACCAAAAATAGGGTAGGGCTAATCACTGTTCCTTGAAGAGTACCGTTTTGCTGTATTTCTTCGTTTGATGTTATACCATTCACCCTAACTCTGAATGTTCTTCTGTAGAGGAAGTTTTTTAAAAATGCTAGGATGTTGCCGTCAATATCCCACTGTTTTAATGTGTTCAGTATATTGTATCTGCAAGCAGTATCGAAGGCTTCTATCAGGTTTTCTTTTTGTAAAATAGTATCGGATGGAATGTATATAAGTATTGCAAATTTTAATTTTTGTGGGAAGATTTACGACAACGGCTTCGAGATTTGTGTGGACAGGAATTTCATTTGCTTGAAAATTTTACCTACATAATAAATTGCTACTCCTCCCCAACTTTTTGTCCCAATTCTATTTTTGTAGAGCCCGGTGAATTTTTTCAGTTTGTGCATGTTGTTATTTTTGAAGTGCGTTTCTTGTAGGTATAAAACGCTTGTTCTTGTTCGTTTGACTGTGCCTGGGTTGAATTTTCACTTGCTTTGTTTTAAGTTGTATGAATTGTCTCATGGGTAGGAGTAGTGTTTGTTTAACGGAAGTTCTGAGAATGGCGGCTGTGCTCAGCTCGAGGGAGGCTTTCTGCATTGGGGCATTTTGAATCTAAGTGACCAGTCTGCTTACATTTGTAGCAAACCTGACCATCCAATGTGAGGAATATGCGGTAAGACATGACGTTCCCTTTGAACAAGTATGCTTTCTGGTATTTCAAGGTTGTTGAGAGGAGATATAAAAACTTGGCGCCGGAAGCTGAGTATGTGACTGTATTCTGCTTTTGTGATTCCGATTCTTAAGGATAATATAGGGGACATAATGGTTACGCCTAGGTTTTTCAAAGCTGCAGATATTAATTGATTTGAGATTGAAGGACAAACATTTGAAGGGACAAGTCTTTCAGTATGGGTAATTAACCTACGTGCTGAAATTTACGTGCCATTGATGACGAGTTCATCTCCACAACTGAAAGAGTCTACAATTTGTTTCGATGAAAGATACACACATATTCTGTTGTTGGACATTCCGGAGGCGTAGATGACATTTTTTGGGTTTACAATATGTCTCTAATTTGATATAAGTAGTCTTCTAACAGCTTGGGGCCATTTAGCGAATTGAATATAATGGCTTGCTCCTTGTAAGTGTAAGTATGACATTCGGTTGGGAGATGGAGAAATACTTCCACTTTGTGACGTGCTATCATTTGTTGTCATGAGTGCGGCCCTGTCTTTTTATCAATAGGACAAAAGAAGTGTTCCAATCTCTGGTTCTTAGATAATATTTGATGATATATGAACATTTACCATAGTAATGTATTTTTTTTCACACTATCAAAAAGTAGAGATTTCAACGAGGGAATTTTCCACCGACTTTTTGAAAAAAGCTGTTATTTTGACGCTAGATTTTTTGATTGGAAATTAGGGTGCTTTTTTGATATTAAATTAAATTAAAATAAAGTGAGAAAATTAATATTTCAAATTAGATAAATAACAGTGTAACAAGTTTTTTTAAAGATAAAAATTAAAAACCAAAATTTGGTTATTTGAATTTTTCACATAAATTTTGTGGTAATGTGAGAAAGATGTGTATACAAATATTTTTATTGCCCACAACTTTGCCATTCAACTTTTTTGTAGTAGTTTTGCCGGAAATCGAGATAAACTATTTTTTACGCTTAAAAGCTCACTGCCTCCCACTTCCCTAACTCGGATCACCCGTAATTTATTTTTCCTTTCAATTTCATCACATTTTCCTTCTTTTCTGATGGGTTTCATCCTACTATTTTTTTTTTCACTTTTTACCATTTTTGAAGGCTTCGGCACTGTTCTATACTATTACTGCGCATATAATTTTCATGGGAAAAGTGTCTGTCCAAACTCCTAATTTTTGGTTGCATTGTTCAGCCTCTTAATTGGCATACCTGTGACAATCAACAAAACCTAAGGCCTGTTTCCAACGTTGACATCTAAAAAAATTTTTTGGTGATATTTCATTTTGAAACACAAAACATCTATACTTTGGCAAGTTTATCTAAAGCCGTGGATGGAATGCAGTCGAAAACATTCGATATTGCCACGTTTAACTTTGGAAAAGCTGAAGTGATAAGTATGTAGTGATAATAATTAGAAAAGGGACTTTTTATTAATAACAATAATAACAATGTGATTAAACGTTAATTCTTTAATGTACTTTTTTCCTTGGATTTTTTCTATTAACATTTTTTTTTTAATTTATTAATATCAAAAGATGAACACTTTTTCTTCTTCAAGCTCTGGCAGCGTTGTACGAAAACCATAATAATTACCACACCCTCCGAATTACATTATTGGTGATTTTTATCAAAAGGCCTAACCAGCTGACTTATTATTGGCAGGCGCGAGCGTGTGATCTTCCCAATGGCGTTGGTATTGTAAGTGACCTTTGTATTTTCATTTTTACTTGGTAAAATAGGTACCGTACGCCATTTGTAAGTTTATGACAGATATGCGCCATGTTTCCTCCCCTCTTACCGATTCCGCGTAGCTTCAGATAAACTTGCAAAACTATATTACACTGCTTTTTATAACAGAATGACTAATATCCTTTGCTAAATGATATTGTAAAGTTTACCTAGTTTTATCCTTGGTATGTATGTGTGTGTTTGGGGTGACATTCACTGAGACCTCAAAGATCTATTGTGCCCCCTTACTTCTACTCAATTTCTGAGGAGAGTCTCAGAAAGTAGTAGTTCCTTTAGTCCTATTTCCCGGAGGAATTTTAGGATGTCTGCAGGCTTCAACTTAGGCAAATATTCCTCTTCTATCCAGTAATCTCCTAGGTGCTGTGCTCTAGGATTCTGAAGTGCTGTGCAGTTGGAAAGTATGTGGATGGAGGTTTCTTTTTCCATTCCACAAAATCTGCATTCTCCTTCCTCCACTATTTTGAGCTTTTTCAGGTGCCCATTCAAGCGACAATGTCCCGTTAGGATCCCTGTTAAAACTCTTAGCGCAGTTTTACTTTGACTTATGCATTCTTTTGATCTCAGCAGGTTGTAGTCACCCAGAAGAGTCTTTGATTGTATAAGCCCTACAAGATCATTCGAATGGTCAGATCTTCTCTTTTTCTCGGCTTTACTTATTTCTTCCAATATTACATTGGGGCTGATTCCGCAAAAGGGTTCAGGCCCCCAGAAAGGTATTTCAGTCCCCCTCTTTGCTAGTTCATCTGCTATTTCA
>CAJUYG010000092.1:339426-351136 GCA_910591675.1 Galerucella calmariensis | reverse complement strand
GTGTTTAAGTGCAAGGGTTGACTTCAGCATTGAATAATTGGCCCATAATGTTGAAGATTTCATCTTTAAACAAAGGTCTAGGAAGTATGCCATTACAACATTTTCTGAGAAAGAACTCGTATTTTTACTTATGCGATAATCCATAAAACGTCTGTATGCATTTTCGTACTTTTCTCTTGATTTCTTTGGCAATAATTCTAATGAAGCAGTATTCACTGCCTCAACCAGCTCTGGAGGAGTCCCAGGAATGGAAATTTCATCATCACTTATCATTTTACTTTCGAGAACACCAGCAATTAAATTTATAAGCGTCAAGTTTGACAATTCAACCTCAATACGTTTCCATAGTAACCCAAGTAATTTTATTAGGAATTTCAAAGCACCATTTATTTGGGAATAAAATTATCGCGTTTTTTTTAAATCAATCAATATCTGTCGAATTTTAAACGATTTGCGGAAAAATAGTATGTTTACCTCGTAGGAAAAGCCACATTCCTGGACTCTGTGTTGCTAGCAATCTTCACAGTCGTCCAGGAATGTTAAGCTTTTCCTACCCGGTAAACAATGTACTATTATTTTTTATTTCGACGTTTCGGTAGCGTTCCAGCTACCGTTGTCAAGATTAACTAGTAATAAAATGATCATACACAAAAAAGTAACAACAAACGCGTTTTATTAATAACATTTCCAAAATAAGCGCTATCCCAATAAAAACCGTTCCTGGAACGTGCACTTCACTGGATTCTATTTCTAGTACACTATCATATCTTTAGAATGTCATAAAATAAAATATTTTATTTCACATTTTACTAGAGGTGTGATCTACTATGAATGGACCTTAATAAAATTTGACAACAAAGTTTTGTAGTCTAAGGGCGAGTTGTACCAAACACATAAACTTAGTTTAATGATAACTGATGTTTAGACTGTGGTTGATTGATGTATTTATTATCAACAATTACATCAGTCTAATCATCAGTCATCATTAAACCGAGTTTAGGTGTTTGGTACAACTCGCCCTTAAACTTCAAAATATTATTGATTGTCTAGTTGTCATACTTTTTCGTTGTGTCAGATAGGGACCAAAAATTATTTTATTAATTTTATTACTAGTTAATCTTGACAACGGTAGCTGGAACGCTACCGAAACGTAGAATTAAAAAATAAAAAACATTATTGTGGTTTGATTCCCAAAAGAATAAGAAAAAAAATAATAACTTCTCAATATTCGAATGTTTGTTGATTTTATGATTTTTTCTAACCACTTCTCTTGTAGCTCTCATCATCTATCTTCGTTTTGCTGTTGGATTTACGTTATTTTCAACAATTCAGCTATCTCTCGTTCTCTTTTAATACCACCTTCTACGGAAATTTATTTTGGATTCAGGTCTCTTGAAACTTCACTTTCAAAGTAGCTTAAACACCTAATAATTAAGGAGTAGTAACTAGGTTTTATGAATAAGTTTATACCGAGAAGAAAGTAAGGAATCGAAAACGCCAATTTTTCCTAGAAGAGACCAAAACAAAATTCGATTCCGATTTAACGTGGTCACGCCAGTATGAATGCAGCAATTGGGACAATAAAAACTGAATTTTGAAGGCCATGAGAAAGTTTTCGTGTGTATCAATGTGAAATAATAATCTCTGATAAACGTTTATAACACTTATAAACTGATATTATCCAAATAATTGACACAAAAATTAAACTTATAATGGATTTATTTAGATCAACACAAAGCGTGCGATATTTTTAGATAATTATATGTATTTTTTCTCTTATTTTTTGGGAATGAAAACCACAATAATGTTTTTTTATTTTTTTACTTCGACCTTTCGGTAGCGTTCCAGCTACCTTTGTTCCCAAAAAATAAGAGAAAAAATAATAAATAATGCCACAAGGAACTTACAGAAGATAATTATATGTAGTTTGAGCTGGAGATATTGTAGAAATACTTTGAAAAGCCTCACTCGTTGTTGAAAAAAAGTAACCATCAATGTTTCATTTGAATTATATGGGGCTATACTTTCCTGAGTGAATGGTAACGGCTGAAACGGAGCAGTCTGGTTCTTATAGTACGGTGAATCACTCATTTATGTTATCTTGTCAGTTTTGGCTTTTTCCGCTATCAATTTCCATTTCTTCCTATCTGATAACTTCAACCTCAACTTCAACCCAGTCGTGCATTTCCATCTCTCCTAAATCCGTGATAATTTGATCTTCCCATCTTATTTTTATTTTTTTGGCTGCTTCTGGTCTCCAGCTGAATGGCGTAGGAATTAGCAAATGACCAAAGAAGTACCTAGTATATATATATAATATTCTTGAACGTAGTTTTTTATTTTTTCCTTATCCTTCGATAATGTATTTCTTGATTTGCTGACACTGTGAATTATTATGTTGCCAGGTCGAGACTGTATTGTTTTTGCAGACAATATACATTTTATGACTGTGCCGATATCCTTATTAAATCTCGCTTTGAATGTGCCTTACCCTGCCTCACTCTAGTTATTTTCCTTTCCTCATCGTCCAGTCTATCACGCGCAAGCTCACTTGCACTCTCTATAGGCGTTTTCGGAAACTTACGCCGGCTCACTAACTCGAACCAGAGAGGTCACGTGATGAATCACTCCGATCACCTACCCGGGAACTGTAGTTTACGAACTAATAGGTTTCGTTTTTGAGCTGACAGTTAACGTCATAACAAAACATACATCTCCTCTTCAACTTCGTCATCATCTTCGAAAATATAATCAAATGCCAACGCTGTTAATGTAGTAAGGCCCCTTTTGTTCATGTTTGTTAAATTATATTCCGTTACCACCAAAAGAATTAGGTTATGTTATATTACCCTTCAGTAATGCGCATGCAGTGCCTATAGCGTCTCTACCACAGAGTACACCATCTAACAAGAGGCGAAAGAAAGAAGTTTTCGTGATCGCAAATTTTTGTGCACATGCGTGAATTGATTAGCTTATCTGTCAATGTCAAGCCGTCACTTCCGTTCATTCCCCTCAGTTCACCGTGTATTATTTTAAGATTAGGTTGAAAATGAGTTACTTCTCAATACACAAATGAGATGAATAATAAGGTGTTCTTATGTTAGTGGTAAAAATATTTTATAGACCTAATTGGGAGGGATGTTTATCAACACTACTATTTTTCTTAGTGTAGTGCTACTTTTCTCAGTGTATCAAGTATTTTATGTGTCAATGCCTCGACGTATTTCCGCTCAATATCGTATTAGTCCGACTTCAAAGGAACCGACAAAGCTTTCGTCTTTTGTTAGATGGTGTACTCTGTGGTCTCTACCGACCCACCTCTCGAGGTGGGTTACGAAAAATGAACCTGGGTCAGTCATCAAGTCAACAACTCGGAAGTTTCCGAACACGGGTAGGCGACTCGGGTTAGGTAAACGAACGTGCAAGTTAGGGATCGTGTCAACCCGAGTGAGTTTCCGAAAACGCGTTATGGTGCACAGGTTACTGAGCCTCGACGCGCCGGACTGGTCTGGTACTTGCCAACTCAGGCGCATCAAATTACCAATCTGATCGGTAAACGGACCACTCTGGACCGTCGACTTGCCATATTTAGCCCTTGCTGTCCATTCTGGTACGCAATAGTTTTCTAGTGGAACCAATTCTCTTTTCTTTTCCGTTAAAACTATTCTGGCATTTCAAATCGCTTTCTCTTCGGTTGCAGGCTGCTACCACACCAGAGCTGTGCTCATTAGAGACCCTCCTTGATTTAGATTGTGAGGATCCTAAGGAGAATACGATTATCCCTAGAATAAGAATTCTGGCTGCTAATCACTTGCCCAGAGGTTGGAAAGATTGAAAAATAGTTAAACATTGCAAAGAAGAGCTACTTGGAACAGAAATGGACCTCATGGTTCTTGATGAAATTCGTTTCGCTGTTCCAACAGTCGGCTTAGCGAGAGCCTTTATACCTCACTGTACTTCCCTTCCTGAAAAAATGTTGACTCAAATGAAAGCTCAAATGTTAGATTGGCCCTTTTGTACGGCTCTAATTATTTGCCCGGCTTCTCTGGCTGCAAGAGCAAGGGGATCAGCGGAAAAACACGAAATAATCCTAGCTGCCGTATCATATATGAAGCCTCTTCTCCTTTCTAGAAGTAATGCTTCAGAAGAGATTTTTAAGGAATACGAAGAAATGGATTTAGATGATGGTCGCTGTTCCTCGCGTAATACCCATATTTCCCCTCTGTGTCTTCTAAATCGAGTCAAAAATCTAGACTAGACAAATTAGAACAAGGCCAGCTAGAGCTTAAGAATATGCTCGAAGCTTTCGTTACAAATTATGGTTCTGCCTTGAAAAAACCTGTCCACGACTCACACACTTCAGATAACTTTTCGGATGATCAGGAGAACCTACCCAACACTCCTGCGCATCCTTCACTGCTAAGACATTATAAATTGGTTGGCTCCACTCTCGACCCTGCTATTACCTACTGAGTAAGTCTTTGAGTTTCAACCGAAGACTAGGGAGCAAGAACCAACCATACCAGCCCCTAAGCCTAATATTGCTAGACAAGGCGCTGAATGTCAACGTCTTGGAGAACCTTCGCTTAAGCTTATTCGTCATGCAGATGCTCAAAAGAGGTTGGATGCGTTCCCAGTTTTCAACGCTCTTAAAGTCAATCAGGAGCTGTCGCATCGCACTTCAAATTCTGAACTAGCTCGTATGGATACAACTTTGGGTACTTTGGTCCATGGATTTCTCCTCCAAAGGGAGGCTTTCACATCTGTGGTTCAAAACTTAACCGAAAAACATCCAGATATCAAGACTAATATCATCGACGCTTTCTCACAAGATTCCTCCTTTTGCCGTATTTCTGACGATATTCTACAGTACGCCTGTGGTCGCCGTGCGGGGGTGATAGAACAGAGGCACAATCTCTTTCTTCCTGAGGACCCCTTGCGTGCCAGTCTGATGGAAGCTATTCCCCCTTCGACTACACAGACTACACAGAATTTTCGGATTTAATGAAACACCAGCCAGGCCCTTCAAATTTTTTTCGGCCCTCTGGAGGCGAATACCGTCCAAACACCAGACGTTTCTTCAAGCCACAGCGCACAGCCACTCTCGCCAACGCAAAAAAAGATCAACTTCTTTCAAAAAGTCCGACAAAATTCCTGAAACCAGACGACACCAATCAGAGGATGTTTTCTGTCGGAAACGACATCTTCCGGCCCTTACCAACTCAAGAGTACCGTCCAAGGTGCGACAGCCCAATTTTTCCAAGGACATTTCAGAGGGGGCGACTATTAGAGTTCCTACAAATTTGGGAACAGAAAGGAGCACCAGCAGAAGTCCACCAGATAATTTGAGGTTATACAATACCTTTTGTTTCCCAACCCCCTCTGATCCGTTTTTCTCTCTTAACAAAATCAAAATTCGAGGCGAGAAGTATGGGGTCAGAAATAGCCTCACTTCAGAAACAGGGCATCATAGAAATTTCAACTTCGGCCACAGGATTTATATCAAGAATGTTTCCAGTCCCAAAACCTAACAACCCGACTGGAGGATATATAGCACAAAGCCGTACAATATCTGACTGAGTAAGGATATATTTTAAATCTAGAAAAGTCCTCAGACAAACCTGTTACCCGCCTAGAATTTCTCGGTATCGTCTGGAATACTGTCACCAACGAAAGATTGTTATCATCACAGAAAATCACATCCATAGAGAAGGACATGAAAATAATCTCCTGGAACTGGGGATAGCGAAACCTCTGGGAACAATACACTCGAGACATCTTTAGAGAGCCTCCAACCGACTTTCCCAGTTTCGAAAAAAGAAGATGGTCAGATTGCATCCAAAGGCTCAAAAGAAATGCAGGTGGTGACTGGAAAACCTCAGAAACTCCTCTCCAATTTTTGCATGTCGAGAGACGGTGCTTCTCTCTACCGATGCTTCAAACTTAGGTTGGGGTGCTATCGGACTCAGGTTAAACAACATAGCATATCAATCAAAAGAAGCTTTTCGCCATCATTCACGCGTTACTGGAGGCATCAGTACATATTTAATAGCTATAAATTTATATGTAATCATTTTCACATCACAGTACGCTTCCCCTCGACGTCGTCAGAAACCAAAAACCTCTCATAAGGTCAAGCCGACGGCACAGTCATGAAATACAAACGTTTTCCTCAAGGTATAAGAACGATATATTTCATGTTTTGTCCAGGCTTGACACCGGTTGAGTGCTGGACGACTTTCATAGGTTCTGAAGTACTGAAGAACCCAAACCAAACACACGGCACACTGTAGCAAGCACCATAGAGAGTGCTGGTGAGCTTGCGCGCGATAGACTGGCCGACGAGAGAGGGAAAATAACTATGGTGAGGCAAATTCAAAGCGAGATAATAAGGGTTATCTCATAAGGTCAAGCCTAGGCAAGACATGAAATATATCGTTTTTATCCCTTCGGGGAAAAACGTTTGTATTGTGAAATTCCGGATAATATTCCATTAATGTAAACTTTGCTATCGTTGTTATAATATCATCATTTGAAGAGCCTTCCAAGATGGAAGCTCTGGATAGGGCATCCGGCACATAAAACGTGTTTCCAGGTACATGCTTGTTAGTATAATTGAATCTTACTCTTTTGATGCAAGGATAACTGTGGTTTATGATAAGTGAAATCATCAAATTTTAATCCTAAAATGAATTGTTCCAGTCTGTCACATGCTCATGTTACAGCTAATGCCTCTTCTATTTGAGCATATCTCTTCTGGCTGTCACTTAACGATTTTGAACAATAATAAACTGGTCGCCATTGTTCTTCTTCATCAAGTTGTTCTAAGACTGCACCCATTGACTTGAATCTGTTGTACTACGAGTTTTTCGGGATGTTGAATATTTTACTGAAATAGGATAGGAAACAATTTCATATTTCAATTTTTCAAAATCTGTACGGAGATTAGAGGAAACTAAAGAAAAACAGAAGTGATACTGGAAGTAGACAGACCAAAAAGACGTTTACATTTAAATCTGGTGACTTGGTTAGTGTTTTGAAGTTTTTTCGGTGGTTATAAAAAAAACAAGTTCGAACCCGATAAAACGTGTGCTTTGGATTGTTGCTGTTTCTAAATGTCAAACCGAGTGTCAAACTGAAAAAAAATTATAGCAATAAATGGTTAAAGCATTGCCTACTTAGTAATTTCATATTGATTAATTTTGACCCGTTTTGTTTACTATGCATCATTTAAATGGGCACATTCAGGTCAATTAAATTTTTACATTATTGGTTAAGATTCCAATAAATCCGCTCGATTAATGGTTACTCTGAAAAAATTAAATCAATTGAATCAAAACTATCCGAGAAATTAGAATGTAAAGTTAGCTCCACCCCTTAAACGAAAGGCGCCAACGTGACGTCACATCAGCCGTGGAGCTCGGCAGTATCGAGGTTCTAGGCGTAGACTAGTGTAATAATTGATTTGTAGAAGCGCTTTGGACGCAAATCTAATCATTCGAAATGGTCTCGTTAGAAAAAGGTTTTTTAAAAGGCGATTCTGGCAATTTGCCGATGGTGGATGTAATAATGGTTATGCAGTATTTTAACCAAAATAAGGACTATATCAGTTCATGTTATGCGTTTTTTTATGTACTTGGATATAGCCGTTTTTAGGCTCAATTTCGTTTCAGATCTGCAAGAACGACTTAAGGTGATAACGCCATTGGTTATGTTCAAGTGAAACAAGACCAATCTTATTGCTTTGTTAAAGCAAAGATAATTCCAGAACATGGAATTAAATCTAAAAATTATAACTTTTCGTCTAAAATTCATACGATTAAAAATTGTGTGGAAGAAGTTTTACGCCACGATTTTCTTAAAAGTACAGTTAGTTCTACGACTACAAATAATACCTATACTCCTCTAAAAGTGTTTACGACTGATTATAGAAATATAAAAAGTGTGGATGGAAATGCACTGGTATACGTTACTGGATACCTACTTAAAAAGTCTTTATTGCAGCATTCCTGTAACACTTGCTTAGAGTTTATTAAGATAAAAAATGATCTAGAAGGAGAATCTACCGTTTTTATGAAATATAAAGATTATAGAGTTTCATCCAACATTTGTAATATGGTTGTGCCTTCTAAAAATTTTGTGGAACTGGTTATAGAATTGGAAAACACATTTATAGATCAATTCAACAAAATAGCCCCTGAATATGGTGTCGGTATGAAGCTTAATAATAGCTTTAAGAATGTTAAATTGTATCATCCTTGTACAAATTTCCCAGTTGATTATTTTTATTTATTGTATACAAGATAACGTATTTATTATACACTGAAATTTGCTAATCGTAACATTAAAACTGAAAAATTACAGAAACAACACCCAAAATTAAGTATACTTAAACATTTGTAATCATTACTTTGGTGAACATAACAATTTAATCAATAATTCACTTCATCGAATCTTAAGCTTTAATAAATGAATTTTCCTATAGTAGTATTTTGTGCCCTGAAATCTGTATCGGATTGAACCGTAAATCAGTAATACACGTATTTAACCACACGACTGTCTCTCGTAACTGTTGTATTATGATTATTTTTTTCACTTGTCAAAATCTGACATTTTGGTGGTTTTAACCAATAGCAATACATTATTCTAGCCAATCATTCGGTACTATACTAATAATTCTGCTTCTTCATCGATAATACCTTGTTTACATTGAAACGTCAAAATTTTACTTTGAATTTGTCATTATTGACAACTAAAAGTGCTTCGAAGCTCATTAAAAAATGGACACAAACCGATTAAGTGCCATCACCCAAAATAATATTGAACATTCAGGTAATACAAAATTTCAAATTGTTGAAAAAAATAATCTTCCCAAATACAACTCGCTCTTCAAATTTTATCACATAACTTTTTATTTTCATCACTCAAACTTGTTTATTTGAGGCAAAAACATTCAAACAAACCGAATTTAGATAAAATCCCTCGTCCTGACGGACTCGTGATTTTATCAATTGGTTTGTTTTCATATTTTTGCCAAATAAACAAGTTTTCGTGCAAAAGAAAAAATTATCGATAAAATTTAAAGCACTCGTGGTATAACCTTTGATAACAGACGTGTAAGGCGCTAGAGAAAAGATGTACCAACATTTTCAAACGTTCCGACGCAAGTGAATTTACTTGTCGGTAGTTAGTGTACGGTGATTAAACCAACATTCACACGTTAAGTGTACTCGGCTATATGAAGCCGCAAGCCGCCGCTGCCTGGCTCGTCGCCAGTAGGCTGATTTGACGTCACAGCTTGGACACGCCCCGTTTCAAATCTGGCCATATTTAACACTGAATTTGAGGGTGAAATCGGTTGGATGGAATTGTGTTTTTTTGGCAATTGTCTTTTCGAGTAGGGAACTTTTTAAAACTAAAATAAAAAAGTATCGAAAATGGCCCTAATAAATCAATTCTCACGCTTTTAAAAGACTAATATTAACTTTATAACAGTATGTTGTTTTCTCAAAATAAATATTGAGTAATTAGGAGAAATTAGCTTTTTTTAATACAGACTGAATCATTTGAAGAGAGTTACTGTTAGGTTAGATACTTCAAGAAGTTATAATATCTAAAAATCCACATCCTTGAGGAAGTCTATACACAAAATTACAATAAAATATATCAAAATTTTGGGAAAAATAAGAGTCAATAGTGATAGTCGAATTTGTTCCGAATTCCATTCTTTTACTCGAAAATAAACCCTCTTCATGGACTAGTTAAGCCGGTAAATCAAATATCAAACAAAAATCGATTGAGAATGTTAATTTCGCGTAGCGTCATTGCAGTTATCCTTGACAGAGTCCGGTAATGTAGGGAACGTTTTATTATGAAATTTTGTGTTAAATCAAATTACTCTTCCTGTTAATGTCGTGCATAAAACACATCCTTTAAGGGTCTAGGTTGCCTACTCCAAGAACAAGTATTTTGACTAATCTGCTGTTGTTACTTACCCCATAATGGAGAATAATTTTAATCTTGTCTAGACAATCAGTTTTATAAAGCAATTTAATTTTCGAAATCATGCTTTTTTGGGCTGATTAAATACTAGATGAAGTGGAATTATGGATTTTTCAAAAAAATTTATACTCGTACATGAATGAAAGTCTGATTCCCAATCTGAGTCCCAATGAAACCATGATTATGTTTGCTTAATTACAGTTTCCTGTAACAATTGTCATATTTTAGTAAAGCGTATTATCAATAATTATTATAGATATAGTGATACCATAATATGTTATAACGCCTTACAAATTTGAAAATTACTGGAATAGACCGTTCACTAGGAACAAACATCTACTTCTCGGGCTATGTGCCCCGACAGACCATAAACTACAGAATGGTTGGTTAAATCGTGAAGATATTCCAACTCCGTTTAACTTGGAACTGTATTCTGTCGGGTCATATAGCCCAAAAAGTAGATGTTTTTTTCTAGTGAACGGTCTACTCTTTGAAAAGTTATTTTTTCTAAAAATGTTTGGTAAAACGTTATGTATTTTTTTATTATATGCAAAGTTTATTTTTCTCAAAAAATTTAAGCCAGGAGGTCACAAGATCTTCCGAAAATCCCGAAAAAAATAATTTCAGACCTCAAACCCATTTCAGAATCTCACTTCATCTTGTGTTAAATCTTCACTTATTATCTGAACTATAGCCTCGACCAAATCATTTTTATATAAATATTATAACATTCACTCGATTACAGTGTGCGGCGAAACATCGGCATTAAGAGCAGTATTAGCAGCTGGAGCGAAAGTCTCAACACCAGACGTTCACGGCGGATACCCTCTTCATTACGCTGCTCAAATGTGTGGAGGAGTAAGTTGATCAAAACCATCTAATTCACGTGTAACTTCAATTATGTTTTTATTATCAACCAGGACCGAGAGTCCAATTTGGGAATGCAAGTTCTCCAAACTCTTTTATCGCATCCAGATATTAAAGTATCCGAAACAGACATGGATAAAAGACAACCGTTATTATGGGCCGCTAGCGCTGGTTCTGCTAAAGCAGTACTTGCTCTAGTTAGAGCCGGAGCAAATGTGGAAGCTGCTGACAAAGACGGTCTAACAGCTTTACATTGTGCTGCTTCTAGAGGACATACCGACTGTATGGATACGTTATTGACTCTATGCGGTACTTCAGCGGATATTATTGATACTAATGGCTGTACTGCGTTACATTATGCTGTTACTTTGGGTATGTATTTCAGTATAATCACTTTTTTCAAGCGTTTGCGTTTTTCAATGTTAAATAGATAGTATATTGTGTAACTAGTGCGCCAAAGTGATAATTTCTCACGAGTGTGAAAGTTGCGGTACGAGACGGCGTGCACACTGTATTTTTCCTAGGACCACCATCCTTCCAACAAACGACTGTGTCACACACGGTACGTTTTTATGAGTACTTTTTCTCGCATGACATAGTTTATGGTTGTGAAAATTAGTACAATGTCTCGAGTTTCATTCGAATAAATCACCAAAGATCATGTTTGTAGATTTATTAAAAATTTCAATAGGCACAAAATTCACGTTTTGAGAATTATATTTTAATTCTAATTTTCCTTGCATAGGGTTTTCCACTTGAAATTATAATGAATTGTGAAATGGGAGCAGTTATGGATCTTTATCTTTATCTTTATCTTTATCTTTATCTTTATCTTTATCTT
>CAJUYG010000092.1:304183-334426 GCA_910591675.1 Galerucella calmariensis | reverse complement strand
TTAAGGATTTTTTTGACAATTGGCATTTTATTCTATTATTACATTGATTTCAATATTGGAATTTGGATGGAAAAGTTGTGAATCAACTTTGAAAATTAATACAGAAAAAGCAAAGTTTTACCTGTCATTCATTACTAATGCATACATAACGATCAACATAATATTTATGTTGTCGAAATCTATAATAACTGAAAATATGTTAAGTTGACCGTGAATAACCACGAAAATTAGAAACATTTCTATATTTTTCAAGCCTGAAAGTATCAGTGAAAATGACCGAAACGCATGCGCAATTGTTATTCAACCAAGCTCAGCAATTAAATTGCCCGAAATTTCTCTGACAAGGCTGTAATGTGAGACTGGTATTAAACGATTTAAGACAACTTGGTTGTTTCCATGATAACTATAATGAAATGAAGAATAATAACTGTCATTATCTGGCAGTGGCGTAACTATAACATCTGGGGCCCGTGGCAAATTCTTCCGATGGGGTCCTAGCAGTAAAAATCGTCACGTTGTACTCAGTTTCATTTTAATAAACTTTGAGATTTTCAGCGTACTCAATTACACGTTGTATATATCCCACTAACGACCATAGGCCTCCTCTCTTAGGTGAGAGAATGGTCTGTAGTCTCCACGCTAACCCAATGCATATTGGAGACTTCACACTCATCCATAGAACATAATATCTCAATGCATTCATCATCTATTCGCTATATAGCTTTTCGGTGAAGGAACAACATCGTGAGGAATCCTGCATACATTTACAATGAAATAATATCAACAATTTAATTTCAATAGGATATTTATCGAGAAAAATCTTTTTTCGAGATTTTTGTTCCACAGAAGTTTCTATAACATCATCAAAGTTTAAAGATCGGGCCATAGAATTTTCAATAGACAAAATAGCCATTATAATCAGTCTTGTCTCATAGAGTTTCTGAAATAGGATTTTATCAATTTTAGTTTTGAAAATGATCGTTCAGCACTAGCTGTAGTCACAGGGATTGTGTGAAATAACATTAATGCAGTTGACATTTTAACAGAATTGTTTTAGTTAGCGCTTTTTGGACTTCAACAAACCGAACCTTTAAAGCAAAAACGGCATCATAACATCCTGCCCATCTAGTAGGGTTTAATGTTTTTAATGTTATTGAAGTTGAAGACTCACTTTATTTATTAGATATAAAACTTGATAAAACATTCCATTTTTTGATACTATACCCAAAAAAATTATAAATTTGTTGAACTGTTTCAAGAAAATTTTGAATATCAACAACCTCTCTCACTACATCATTGAGTACTAGATTCAAATTATGAGCAGCACAGTGAATATATATGGCATTTGGCGTTTACATCTTTAAAAATGAATCAACATCTATTTGTTCAGGCTGGTTAAAATGCTTAAAGATTAACTTGAAATTATATAATGGTCTTTAGTTTGGATTTTAAGCAGAACTGTTGCAAAAACTCAGGAAACCCAAGCTAAAATTATCCCTCAGAAATCACTATGTTGTATGAATAAGCTTGTATTGAACTGGACGCCACAAACTCTCTCCATATGAAACGAAATCTACTCTAATTACAGTTATTAACAATATTTATAACCATTTTTTTCTTGTATGTAAGGATGTACTGGTAGAAACAACAGAACATTATAATTTCCTCATTTCCCACAACTTCCCCATGCCTGTTGATTTACTTTCACATACTTATAACGTTTATCATCAATTCTGAACTGAAAATATAGACTTTTCGTTCCTATTATTATCTAGACCTTCTATATTCTCACCCTCAGAGACCATCTCTCTTACACACACATTCAACAATAACTATGTATCTGCTTGTCCTTGACAGCTCTCCATTTCCATTTTATTTTGTCTGTAATTGATACCACGAATAGAATATTGAAGAAATATCGTAAGGCTGACTAGTATATTCCCATGCTTAACACGTCCTTTGCGAAACAATGTTTCTTGCGGTGCGCGCCAGTTCAATACTGTCCTGAAGAATATGCGGTTTGAAACAATATTTTTCAAGCCATGTAAAGGTGCGTTCTTACTAGTCGATTTTAGTTGAACGATTATTATTTATCAACTAAAATCGAATGAAAATCCCTGTGTGAACCTACATTTCAATTTTTGTTGAACGATAAAAATCGTTTCAACAAAAGTTGAATCCATTTCTACTTTTATCGTTCAAGTATAAGTCACCGTACGATTTTGATGCGCGATTCATCTTGCACAGTATTCAGTTTGGCAGTCAAGGAGTCAAATGTTCAGTGTTTATGTTTATTGATTATATAATGAGTAGTTTGAAAAAATACTTATTATTTTAAAGTACAAACTTTATTTTGTTGAGCTCTCGTTGCACTTCGTCAACTTCATCAGAACATAACTTGATATCTAAAAACTCCATTATATAAAAAAATACAGAATACTTTCATAAAAACAAGTTTAAATATTGATTATCTCATGGTGTAATAGAGAAGAAGGTGTGTTACCGCGCACGACCAATCAAAGAAAACTCCCAAAACGCCGCCATATTGATTGATCAGCCAGTCAGAGTATAACGCGCGAAATCAAACGCTTGACAAATAACTGAATTTGAAACGAAAACGAGAGACAAAATCTTCATTGAACAATAAAGACACTCACTCAATGTTCCAATGTTCAGAGTTCACAATTTATTACAAAAATTAACGATTACAACAAGTAAGATTTGGTTGTGTAGGTTATAGTTATGACAGAGTCATTCAAAACATTGAACATATGATTGGCAATATGGCGGCGTTGAACGGTGCGCAGAACATGACGAAAATTCGTTTTCTGTGGGAGCACACCTTCTTCTCTATTACTTCTCTATTACACCAAACTAATGTCAAAATTGAAATTGACAAATAAAATGTTCGTCGCAATTCGTCAACTTCATCAGAACAAAACTTGTGATTGAAAAATATCTAAAAACTCCATTATATGAAAAATACAGAATACTTTCATGAAACACGTTTTAATTTTAATTATTTTACCAAACTAATGTCAAAATTGAAATTGACAAATAAAATGTTTATCAACTTGTGTTGGTAAATAGCAATTTTAAAGGTGGTATTTAATGGTCCGTTTGTTCATTGATTGATGTCAGTTTCTGTGTCAATGTTTAGACCAGTATAAGTTACAGCTTTACGCATAATTGTATCTTTTTAAAAAAATTTCAAGTGTACTTTAGAAAGAAGATCTTCAAATTTTTTCCTCCTTAAAATCCATTCTCGATTCCAAATATTACGTTTGGCTCGTTTCTTCCTACATTCTGATAACATATTTCTCAGTTCTGTAATAATTAATTCGCGAATGAACCCAACACCCGCACGGACAACCTCGTTAGTGGCCATTTTGCTTCTAACTACCGTTGAAACATGAGAACCAAAAATTGATTCGATCTTAGTTGATCAATAAAAATCGTTTAACTAAAATCGACTAGTGAGAACGCGCCTTAAGATGTCAAAATAGTAGGTATTGAAACTTTTCTTTCCATGCTTTTCAAAATCAATTGAATAAGTTTCTTTGGCGACATCACCTAGGCCTTATTAGGCTCATTTGATTCGGAATGACCTTAAGAAACTTTTGTGAGATATTTGAAGTGGGGTTCATAATATAGTAATTATGCGCCAAGGTAAAGAAGTGAGATATTATTGTCGAGGTATTTAATTGATCCGAGACACTAATACACTTTCCTACCGTGGCTCATGTAGCAATTTTTTCACTACTGGCATTTTATTTTTTGAATATTAAGGCGAATTTACATTGGGATAGTAGCTAAAGCAATTAACTAAAGCCAATTACCAAATTTAACTACTGTCAATATGTAAACGTCTGATTTAGTACTTGAGCCAGTCACCAATTTAGCGAAAATTTTAGTCAAGTAGATAGAAAGCGATTCTATTTACTGGAACAAGTAGGTACCCCCACTACGTGATTTGTTTACTACAATTCGCACTAAACACATCTAGACAGTTCTTTTTAGTATAGTTATAGTCGTTTAGTTGTATGTTGTATGTTGTATGGTGTTATTATATTTAAATACGAGAAAAATGTCTGTACCTCGCTGGAAAGAAGATACCACCCTGAAATTTGTTTAGGAGTACCTACCGCTAGAAAGAACACAAAAACCCATTAGTATTTCTACGAGCTAACCATTTTGTTATCCATATACGCTTCTTTTCTTTTGCTTACGTTCTATTACTTTACTAATTTCCTCGCATAATAAAACCATACACTTTTTTACGGCTGATCTAAAACGTCTTCGTTCAATGTACGCAATTTTCATTCAGCGACTAAACATAGTGAGCTAAAATGTCGTGTGGACAAATACTAAATGGTAAGTAACTGGCTTTAGCTAGCTTTAGCTACTATCCCCATCTAAATTCCCTTTAGTTTATAAAACCAAAAAAATCGAAGATAAATATCAAAATTTTCTTGAATCGAACCATCCGTGCTTCTGTCAAATGTAAAAAATATAACATGACAGTTTATCATATTTTGCTGGTGGTCGTGTTTGCTAAAAATAAGTGATTCTAGTAGTTGTACTCTTCCTGAATTTAGAGCGAATGCCAAAGAAGTGGAACTATGCTTTGTCAATGGGGTGCCGTAATTCTTTGGCTATTTTGGGGTATTTTCTTTAATCGCACCTTTTGCTAATCTCTTTGTGGGTACTAGGCTTGCTACTACTGTAACAACTGTTACATTGGCGGTTCAGGCTGGATTAAAAACTTTTTGACTGCGGCTTTCCCAGCCGGGACATCTTACACGAGGTTATTTCTAAACTTTTGTCTTCGACAGTGTGACTACATTGCTGTTTGTCGACACAACCGAGGTATGGCAAAATTCTAGTACGTGATCTGATATGACACCTGGTCTCTCCAGAGCTATAGTAGGGCTGCTTTCAGTTTACCATTTTTGGATTAGAAACTTATACCGATAAGGTGTCTCGATCAAGTGCAAAAACTAACTTAAATCAGGTGAGAAAGTCCACAAAACCGAGGCCTATATTACCCAAAAATCGCCGTGATCTAGTGCTTCTAACTAGACTATACGCTTAGGCCACTATAAGCTATAAGCTTCTAATCCGAAAGTGGTAAGCTAAGAGCGGCTTCACTTTATTAGTGCTTGTTTGCTATCTTCATTGATGCACACATTTTTTTCCCTAGATATTTCTACCGGATACCAATTTTATGTTGAGGTTTAAAGAATTGGAGAACCTTGCTCAGTTTTGGAGCCATCAGTGTGAGTGGTTAAATAGTATCTGCCACAAACGATTCTCATATTGTGCTTATACTTATTTTGTAGGGCTCATTGAAAATAAATCGTGAGGTGATCTTCGTCTGTGAAATTTAACATTTTACCCTCAAATTTCTGTTGAGGGAATTCTAAAATTTCAGATTTTACCTATAAAATTAAATAGGCTGCCAAATTATTTCGTTCAATCTGAGCTTCACGAGAGAAATTTTGGCTCAATACAGGGAAAAATTTCAAAACGACATGAAACCGCAATTAAATATATTCGACTTTTTATCTTGATTTTTATTTGTACTGGAAAAAAGGTAGAATTGTTATAAGTAATTCTACACCTACGCTATTTTCACTGATATAAACATAGTTCTGACGTCTGCAATACCCTTTCAAGTAGGTATACTTTTGTTTGATAGTTCATTCAGGGTCACGAAATTGATTTATTTGACCTTTTTTTTCGGACACTTGGCATAGAATAATGAGAACAACGAGATGGATATCTTGACGTTAAGTTTAGCACCAAGGTTAAAGCTCACGTGCGGAATACAATTACCGACTGAGAGCTTTCTACTTTTAGAAGAAAAAAATTGAATATTCATTTTATTAGGATTTTAAGAGGGTGATAGTGGACATAGGAGAACTTTTAAATCATGGATTATGATGTGGGTTCGGAATTTTCATTGATTTGGAAATGTAACACTGCAAATTTACTCGAACAAACAAGCAAATTGAGGATTCTATTACATATACTATTACATATACTCGCAGACTGGAATTTTTTCTAGTAGGTGGTGTAACCGTGGTCTCAATTTATTTTCTTGCAGAAATTAGAAATTGATATTTTTTATCCTGAGTCCCTGCTGTTATTCATAAAGCCTCGAGGTCGACAAGGAATCTTCTCAATAATTGTTCCGCATATATTTGGGAAAAATCATTCCACACAAAAATTACGCCAGAAAGACTTAATCAACTCCCAACAATTTGGAATTATTCAGCTGGAATTATCCTCTCTTGACTAGCTCTTTTTAATGAAAGATAGCCACTGGCTCTACTCATTTTCAACCCTACATATTGTTGGATATTTTCAGAGCTCTGTATGTCTGATTGGATCCTTTATAGTATCACTCGTGTCCCTCCGACATCAAGATACCTGATACCCGCTATAGCGCAACAACGGCTCGGTATTTAACTATAGTTTGGGTTTTTGAATGTAACATACGTGTATGAGGTGAATAGGAATCAAACCACAACCTTTTTATATTTCTCAATCCAACACTTCGGTAGCGCAATAAAAAACAAACGACTATTGGAAAAGTGAAAAATGACCATCGTCGGGTATATGGAAGACTGTTTTTCTTGTTACAGGAACTACAAATTCCACTACATTAGCTAAGCTTCAGAAATTGAGAACTTGGAATTGAATAAGTATTAAAATGACAGTTCTTATAATAAAAACGTTGGATATATTGCCGACTTCAGTTTTGGATAGACTGTAGGGATACTTATTCATCCTGACATAATTTTTGATAACAGAATCATTTTATTCCATATGTTTATTCTGTTACTTACTATGGAATAGGGTAGAATTGGGAGAGTAATCATTCGGTACACAAAATATTTACTTTTTAAATATATCAGGGACATAAGTAGCAAAAACCATATCGATCTAAACCAGGCCACCAGGCAACTACTTTTAAGTGGGGCATTTTTTTGGGATGATTGGTAAATTACAAAAATGTTCCTCATAGATTACAGGAGAACCTATGACTTTCTGAATCTGGAAGAATATGATCAGATTGAAAAAATATCCACGCAAGTTTAACTCCGGTGTTTAATTTCCAAGAATTAATGTAATAATAGTATAAAAGTAGCTAAATATAATAAACTTTGAATTTGTTATGAGGGTCTCAAAATATTTCCATTTTTTCTATTTCTACCGAAAAAGCTCATTCAGATTTAATTCTCAGTGAAATGTTGAAATCGAAATTCTACGTTTTCATCCATTTCATTAATAATGTATAGTAGGTATATTGATAGCCGATTAAATTAATTTGTTTTTAAATTATCCACTGTTGCATGCTCTGTTTGTTTCCATTCAACTATTAGTACCTTACAGTTTCTCAAACATTTTTCACAAGTTATGACATAATAAATGGAAAATGAGTATAGATAAAATAGTAGTTTACCTAACTAGTGCGGAAAGGTATACTTTTCCGCACGCCATTGCAGATGGCCGAACGACGCTTTAGCGGAGTTTGGCCAGCAATCACGTGCGGAAAAGTCACTTTATGCACGTGTTAGGTACACTATTTTTTCTACTAGCATGCGGAAAAAGCCAAAAAAATTGATATAAAGGAACATTTACTTTAAATACATTTTAATATTATTAACAAATCAATTATTATTTGATATCCATTTGATTAGGCTTATACCAGGGTCATTAGAAAATTATTGGAAAAAATGTTTCTTTTTATAGAAAATTATAGCAGAGTTCTAACGAATTTCTTGATTTTTCAAACATTTGGTAAACTGCAACCATACAATTACATATTTTGAATATTCAAATGTCAGTATACTCGTTGCGAAAAAGGCACTCGCTACGTTCGTGCCTTGCATTTTCACAGCTCGTGCGCAAAAGTGTAACTTCACGCACTTGTATCGTAAATAGCTATTTTTCTAATTTCCAGTCATTTGGTAAACTGCAACCATACAAATGAACATTTTGAATATTCAAATGTCAGTATACCTTCCGCACGCTACCTAGTAGAAATAGTATATTTTAAGTATTAAGAACGGTAAGGGTTGTTTACCGGTCGACAGCAATGCCTCCAATTTTGCTGGAGAGTAAATCACTTACCGACGTGTTAGACTTAGAAACCAGTAAACACAACCTACCGTCCTGACAACCGATGCTGTAAATAAACAAAAAAGATCGATCGCGCAAAAAAAATGTTTTTTAGCTTAATGCAAATTCAAGTAAACTGCGTGTACGAAACTGATATACTGAGGCTTTTTAACACCAAAATTCTTCTTCCCAATACCCAAAGTGATAAATGAAATTATATTAAATTAATTTTCCTCTGGCTAACTGAAATGCGCAACTTTAATCATCCACTCTCTCTAATTCAGCCCCCAACACGCAACATTAAGATTACATACTGATTTTCTCCATGAATCATGATCTATTAAACCCTTTTCATTTGAGTTTTCTCTCGTTTTCAAGCGCGTGCGTTTCGTCAATGTTTACGTTAGTCCGATTGGACGTCTGACCTACATGTTTTGAGTTCGAGTTCTAAATTAGGTAATCGGAGCTAGTCACATGTAACCTTTTGCTCTGTTCGTTTCATTAAGTGAAGTGCTGAGAAATAGGCGAATGGTATAATTTTTTTTTGTATCTGAAATTCAGTTGTAGCAGAATTCGCTATCATATTGAATTCATAATTCTTTATCTTATCACATAAAACAAATTATAAAAAATTCGAATGCATGATAATTGGTGAATGGATCACACAAAATGTATTACTTATCCAAATTCCGAAGTACCTATTCCAGGAATTTATCGCCAAAAAATAATCCAATGAACAAAACATTTTTAAATCCATTTTCATGTCTTCTATCAATTGAAGAAGGGTGAATGGATCACAAAAAATGTAAATTATTTATCCAAATCTATTGTATCACCTTTAAAGTAGACTATTTCCGGAATATTGAGTTTCTCTTCAAAAAATAATCCAATGAACAAAACATTTTTAAATCGATTTTCATGTCTTCTATCGATTGACGAAGGTTGCTCCGAAAGCGAGAATTTTGGAGAGAAGAAAAGTATTATTAGGGAAATACAGTTTGTTGAGTTTTTCGCAAAAAATTTGTTTACAATTTTAGCCTTGGGACATGCTGCTTTATGGTGCAAAATCCGTGAGCTTTCTTTCCAGAAATCATATGTTTTTTCACTAATTTGTTTTTCTAAAATCAGCTTACAGCACAAATGATATTATGTATCTACTTTACCACCTCTCAGCTAAAACTCCAAGTGCTCCGTGATTATCGGAAAAACTGTCAACATCACTTTCTCTTTTCATAGACTTTGAAGTGCTTTCTTCGGTTTCTGTTGGGAGGCAGCATTCCGAAGCTTGCTTATTGGTTTGTATGTAAAACTGGTGAACCCATGTCACATATATAACCAATTAAAATGTGGTTCGGAATTTGGGATCGCAATTGACTCGTTGTAGCATGTCTTCAGCGACATGCAATTGAGTTTTTGCATAAAATTCAGCCCTTCCGGCACTAGTAAAGCAGCAAAGCGTTTCAATAGTTTAACATGGTACAAATTGATTCGTGAAATATAGATATTTGATGGCCACTCTTCCAGACTAATTGAGTAAGATCCAAGAGCGATAAGACAAAACCTATTTTTAAATGGATGAAATGTAAGGTTCTCAGTAGCATCTCGTGTGCTTTGAATACCTGTGTGTATGTGGAGCTAGCCTGAGGGCACCTGGGCGGGTATCAGGTGAGGAAGGTAACTGAAAATAAGAGTTACTTTACTTAAATTTGTATGTCTGGTTTTTATATATGTTTTGTGGAATAATATTCTAGAGTAATATCATAAGTGTCAGACACTTTCCATGGATCAAAACTTTTGTCAGACGCTTCTAAGCTCCACAAAAAAAAATAAACTTCATTCATTTTCACACGTCTGACTTTCAAATTTGTAATCAAGGCAACTATTAATAAGTTATATGTGCTATTGATAAGTTATATGTGCTCCAACAGATCCGAACTATACTGAATACTATACATTGTGCATGAAGGGCACATACTCATTAGACTGAGACATTGTGGATGTTTCACTCGCTCTGAAACGCATTTATAGTGCTCTCGCACTCATACTCCCGGCTTATAATTTTAATGTTTAGGCGCTGTGCGATTATTACAATTGTTGCCTTGATTACATATTTGAAAGTCCATGGGAAGTGTCTGACACTTATGATACTAATTTAAAATATTATTCTACAAAACATATATAATAATCAGACATACACATTAAAGTCAAGTAACTCTTATTTTTAGTAGCCCTGATACCTGATACCTAGCATTGAGCTCATGGTGGAGCATCTGACTACGTCCGTTGGATCATTGTCACGATCCTTTTATCTAGCACGTGAGACTCGGGTGGATCTTGATTCGTTTCACGGAGTACGTTCCAGCAAAAATGAGAGAACTCTGGTGAAGCAGCCGAGACTTCTTGGAAAGGAAATAATTCGCCAGAAGAGGCCCCCAACCTACGACGGGCCTTGGCTGGGTCATGCATGAAATCCTTGAAGATGGATTGGCAGTGTGTACCTCCACGTGGTTCCTGCTGGACAACTTTGGATATTGGACTACTGAGGACGGTAGTGCGACCTGTACGGTGCGGTATCCGGAGACTGAATCACACTGTTCTTCTTGTCACGCATTTTTAAAAGGGGTAACCACTAAACAATGCCTTTGGACTGCACGTTGATATAGCAACTCCCGATGGTTATACTAGGTCAGAGGGGGGCAGTAATGGTTTTCTGTGCTGAACATTCGATGTCATTTTTTCATATTTATTTGTTTATCATTATTATAGAAATTTATGATCCAAATTCATGAATGTTAATAATATATTTCGTCTATTTGCTAAATACATATAGATATATCTTTTGTTCTTACTGCTTTTCATATTATAACACATCCATGTGAAGTGCTAGATTAGTCTGTTATTACCGAACAAGCATTTGGTTGTCAGCTTCTCAAGTACTTTCCTGCTTTTGTTTAAATATTTTAATGATGAATTTTGTATTCACATATGGAAATGAATTGAATTGAACAGCTTCAAACATTTCCTTCCTGTAATATTTCCAGCAAGCACTTCACTTCCGCATACTTCCACACATTTCTAGAATACGACGAGCACGACATATTAAAAGTAATTTTCATAACAAAATATCAAAAAACCCTTATTTCCACAAAATATTACAAGAAAGATAGAGTGAACTTTTATGTTTTGAGTGGTTTTAAGCGTTGAGTGAATCACTCATCGCTTTGAGGTAGTGTTGGAATAATACCCTTCTTCACAAAACAGTCTAACCAATAGAAGTGAAAGTCCAATAGGATTACCTAGAATGAAAAAATGAGGTGTCAAACCCATCCACCTGAAGCGCTAGTTGCAATTGAGTTGTCGAAATAGGCAAGGCAGCTGAGGCCGAAAAACAGACTGAGGGAAGAAGAATTTCAGCGATCGCAGTGGATGGGTTCAGAACTATTTCATAACGCTTTTTTAATGGAAGTTTGTTTTTGAATGACTAATACCCGATTTCACTAACCATTTCCTAAAGTCAGGTTAATACCTAATACGAATTTAGGAATTCCTAAATACAATTTACATTTTACCACGCGCTAAGTAAGGCCTAAGAGTGATAATATTACGTATTTCCTATCACTTTTTGATCAATCCTGAAAGGATTGTAGGAACAGCTTTGCGAGTGAGGCCCCTTTTTGTCCCAATAAAATTATTGTGGTTCAAAATATCTGTTGCAAACTTTGTAGGATTTATAAATCTGTTCAGCGCCTAATTCCTTTAGTTTTGGATTGCGAATAAAGGCAATCCATTCATTCAACAATAAAGGGTCATGTTTGGGAAACCTATGTCGTTTTGATGCAATGTCTGTACACCCAGGAACGCAACACTTCACACCAACCATTATAAATATTATGAATTATCACACTTGATAAGACTTACAGTACCTAATTGAAACACAAATAACAGCAGCAAATGGCAAAAGGAAACATTCTATTGGGCGGAGTAGAATTCGATGAGACCTCTGGCGGAAAAAATTGTAACCAAGTCAACGAGTAAAATAATTCGTTCTGCATTGTTTTTGTATTATATTCAAGTCAACGTAATTACCGTAAATTTGTACTTTATTTGTTTAATTTTGTGTCAGTGACAAGTTTAAAACTGTGTTTTTCTATTTAACTCAACATATCATCATTTCTGAGGTAATATTCTTATATAATCAGATATATTATGGAAGAGGTTATGTTATTCGATTTTTTGTTTTCATTGCAGATCAAGTTTGATTGCAATATTTTGTACCTTTTTTAAAGTTTTATACTTTGAATTATGTCGCTGCATAATCGAAACTGTTGTGTATTTGGTTGCACTAGCCGTAAAGGGAAAAATCCCGATTTATCTTTCCATAAATTTCCTCCCATGGGAAGAATGGTAAATATTGAAAATACGTTTGGAGTTATGGAAAATATATCTCAAAGAAAGGCTTGGGCAACGAAATTAAAAATGGGGAAACCAGCTACAGATAGTATGTCCGTGTGTTCTTTACATTTTAAAAGGGAAGATTACCGTAGTCAAGGTTAGTAGGTACCAAGTGTGTAATAGTTTAAGTTAATAGTGGATGGTATAGTTTATAACTTATTTGTAAAGGTGAACAATATATAAATGAGTAACAAATTTTTCAGGTCTTGGTAAGAAAAAATATCTTTTTTTAAATGCAGTACATTCCTTAAAACTACCACAGTCAAGCCACCACGAAGTATGTTCCAGAAAACGAAAACAACCAAAGAGTAGGACTGAGAATTCTAGTACTATTGAGGTTGCTGATAATGTCTCAAATTTGTTTGAAGTGGTTGGAATGTCCTCAAATGCAACATGCAGTACTTCGGAGAGAGAAGGTAAATAGAATAATTCTCTGTTATTCCTCTGAACTTATCTTTTTTTTTTCTAGGTACTGATCAAATTGTGGCTGCTGAAGCTTTGGTACTATTGCAAGATTCAATTTTAAAAACAAAGTTTGGTGTTGATTGTGCAACACAAGTCAAGAGTGGTGATTTATTTGAACCTTTTTCAACAAGGATAACCTCTGCAAAGGAACTGTCAACATTAACGGGATTACCATCTTTTGAATTACTAAACTCTATTGTGGAATTAGTAACAGAAATGTTTCCAAAAAATAGAAAGAAACGCACGGTTATGACAGTGAAGGATGAAATAATATTTACTCTCATGAAACTGAAAACTGCTTTACGGTACAACGTATTATCTATATTGTTTTCAGTCAGTGAACCATCATGCCGAGTAATATTTCATGAAACTTTAGTGAAACTGGCAAAAATTCTCCAATATGCTATTACCTGGCCATCTAAAGAGGAGATTTTGCAGAATATGCCTCTTTGTTTTAAAGGTTTTGAGAAGGTGAGAGTAGTGCTCGACTGCACTGAGATCCCTTTACAGCAGGCCAAATGCCTTTGCTGTAGACTTAAAACCTATTCCCATTACAAAAAAAGACATACAGTTAAAATATTAACTGGAGTTTCACCTGCTGGCCTTATAACATATATCAGCAAAGCATATGGAGGTAGAACATCAGATAGTGAAATTTTCAAACAATCTTCTATTCTTCACCAGTGTGACAAATTTCTCGACCATATTATGGTAGACAAAGGTTTTCTCATCGAGGATTTAGTTGAATCTGAAGGTATTAGATTAATACGTCCTCCTTTTCTTCGAAAACGAGATCAGTTTACTCACCAAGAAGCTTTACTGAATGTTAGGATTGCTAGAGCAAGGGTACATGTGGAAAGGACAAATCAAAGGATTGAAGTTTTTGAAATACTAATAAAACCTTTTCCCTCTTCCTTTATTGAGTCAAGTGGATAATATATTGATTATTATTTGTACTTTTAATTATTTATCAAACCCCATTTTTGCCAAAGATAAATTTTGAGTATTTTTATTAAGAAATTGTCAATAAATACCTATGTTTATCCTATGCCTAAGCCTGGCAAATTGAAAGTGTATATATTATAAGTAATTAATTTCTTACATAATATATACTTTTATTGATTGTATAAACAGACCATTAGTTCTTAAATTTTGCATTACTTTTGTAAAATAATAAAACTCAATTTCAAAAATAATAAGTGTTTTTATTTATTCAATAAATACAGTATTCACAATGAACGAATCCAAAAGGTTATAAAGTTGAACAAAATGAAAATTTATGTGCCAATAAAATAATATGTAATAGGTAAAATTGGGATTCACAAAAATATACGCTGAAATTGACTAAATCTAAAATCGGCATTTAGTGACAACAGTATTGAAAATATGAGTGAAAAAAATTATTTGTAATTTATTTATGGATTGTATGCAGAACAATAAATGTTCCAATTAATATCAATAACACAATCAGGACTAAAACTAATTGACTGACTAAAATAATTTTAAATTTCCTCACTTGGAAAAATAGAAAAACGAGTAATTTTAAATTATCTTACCTACTTGGCAAAACTAGAAAAATGTGTGCTTTATTTACACTTCATTTGACATATCTGATGCAGCATATAGTCAAAATAAACATTTTGCAACCTAACAATCAAATTAGAAGTAAATTCTTCATCAAAATCTATAGATAATATTAGAAAATCTTTATTTTTTGAAGAATATACCACGAAATCACAGGTTGTGACATTGAACATGGCCATACCCAATTGTATTTGCCCATAATATTTATGATTCTTCTTTAATACCACCTTATTCTGGACATCTACTTTTAAAAAACTGCATGACTTATAAAATTCTCTTGCAGAGCTTTATTTTCCTACAATATAATTTTATGAAAATATGTGTGTACATGATGACATGTTGAAAATTATTTTCAAGAATAAATGTTAGTGTTCCATAAGCAAACTTTTTAGCTGCTCCTATTCACTTGTATATTTCTAGGTTTACAGATATTTGCGACTATATATTTACCTTTATATGGACACTTAATTTCTAAAAGTTTTATGGGTTTTCCATTGGTATTTATTACCACACCATCAGGTGAATATCCTAACCAAGGATGCTCAACAGAAACAATTAACCCAGTTTCCACAACAGTTCCATCTATTGTCTTACCATAAGTCTCTCTTGCTTCAGCTTCAAAGGCAATGCCATGTAAAATATACCTACAAAAAAAATTTACTTATAATAAAGTGAGTAATATAAGTACATACAATAATTTTTATTACTTGTTGCTAAATTTTTTTGGATTAAAGTAGTTGAAACATTTTTCAGTCCAATTATTTTTTTTATACGTGTACAGATCATAGCATCGAGAACCTGTTATTCTGTACTTTCTTTCATAGCTCCAAATCAGCTTATCTTTTCTGGTTATATCTGCTAGGGAGCAATAACTCTCTGGAACTAGTTCCTCAAAAATTTTTCTACAGCACTCTTCTTTAGGTGTTTTTTTAAATATTTGTGACAAAAATTGGGAATTTGCTGCATGTTTGCAAATGACTTCAATTTGCTTGGAAATTTCACTTTCACCCTTGATTCTATGCTCAAGGCTTTCACCTAAACTTTTCTTGAAAGGAACTGATTTTCTTTGCATGTTTCTAAAAATAAACCAAAAATATTACCAGGTATTTGTGTAGAGACAAATCTACCTATGTTTAACTAAAGCTGAATTAGGAGCTGCAGATTGAAGTTTGTTCAAAATGAAGACCTTTTTGTCCTTAAAATCCACCTTTTCCAGCTGAGAACAATTTCCCATTTTGACCTTTTTAACACAAGGGTAATCTGCAATGGGAACGCTTGCATACTTCTTTCCCAAGGTTGCAGTTTGTACCTCTTTCCATTTGCAACTAATATCAGTACTTGAGAGTTTCTCAAAACCAGTAACATTCTGCCTGTAACAGAAACAAAAAAACACAGAAAAAAGAAAAAGAAAATAAAACAAGATGCAAATCATCTAATCAATTGCAGAAGGCCGATATGCCTTTTTTTTGGAATTATACCACCTTGTACACAACATGAGCAGTGCTGTAACATGCTTGCATTTAGAAGAATTCCCTGCTTTGCAGCTACAAATTGCACTTTTCACATCAATTCTATTTTCTTCTAAAATATTTAAAATAACTTTTAATTCATGTGGTTCTTGTTGCAGACCACTGCTTTTCAGGCATAAACCATACACTTTTATGAAAGTGTCACTTCTTTCTTCTATACCATGCAAAAATATATGGCCAGCATTTAAAACTGCCTGTCCCTCATTTATGCACCTAGAAGAAGGCTCAGCATTTAAAAATTCAAATAAACTTTGAATAGTCAGTGTATAATCCATAGTTACTAAAACAAAGAGGAAATAAGTCTGTATTAAAGATTTAAAATATTACTCAATACAAACGTACCTTCCCTGCAACTTTTGTAGTTATGACTATATAAAAAATTAAATAAAAACACGAATCCAAACCTAAAACTAAACAGTTAATTGGACGCTTGTTGTTTTTATCACAAATATCAACCATACCTATTACTCCAAAAATAAAAATATTAGGAGTCAAAATTTAGTTGAACAACACAAAATACTAAAGCACAATCAAAGAAAAAGCAATAGTTTCACAAAACACACACTGAAAATAACTAAAACAGCAAAATAAAATCACTTAAATATCAAAGGGCTTATACGGCGGATGATTTGTTTTACTCGTTGATAAGATGACATTGACATTTCAGAGTGCCATCTATCGAATTCTACTTTTCCCAATAAAAGACAATGGTGACAACAACAAACTATATGACAGTTTCTTCTTTCCGTGCTAAAGGCCTTAGCTGCTAGGCCTGCTTCGACAACTCAATTGCAACTAGCGCTTCGGGTGGATGGGTTTAAAACCTCATTTTTGTATTCAAGGTCATCCTATAAATTTTTACTTCTATAAGTTAGACTGTTTTGTGCCCTTCTTGGTGTGCGTATTCGATTGTGACGTATATCCGGGTTTTTGGCATGTCGTTTATTTTATTTGCTATTTTGACATATAGCTAACCATAAATTTGATTAATGAATCATTAGGTTCGTATTCAGCTAAATTCGAAAAAGTTATGAAAATAATAATTACCAGCCTCTTTTTCTTACTAAAAATACTTGAGAACTTTCGAAATGGTTTTTCCGTGTATCTAGGCATATTTTTGTATTATTTGGATAAAAATAACAATAAGATTAATATTCACTTTTTATAAATAATAATTGACCGTAAACAACAAAGTACAGACCTGACGAGAACTGTCAGTGGGACATTAGAAAAAGACGTAAGACATTTTGCCGCTGCAAAAGGTAGATTTACATTCTATTTGAACGCGTAACTTCTCCCGATTGATAGGTCGCGCTTGCGCGTATTCTAAACCTCAACTAATCAAATTTTTCAAGTCAAATTTAGGGTTAACGTTTGTAATACATTTGAACGATCCATTATTGTGATATTTTGATTAGGATTAATCACAGACCTACCTTTTTTCCCATTTCTCTCAACGTAACAATCGATGACGCGCACCAAGAAGGGTATTATTTCAACCATATCTAATATGGCTTACGGCTGTCATAAATTCGACACCGAATGTCTCAGAATGCACATGTTTCAATACGATCTCGGTTTTCATGTCGTATTTGGATTTTTCGATCTCGATATTATCCGAAAAAAGCAGTATCGACCTTGAAACTCAATTCGATTTCAATACCTGTTTTCTTGAGATTTTTAATGCGGAAGGTGTATCCAATTCGAATTGAATTCTGCAAGAAAACGTAGTAGGTAACTATCTCCATTACTTTGATTATGTTATTGGCCGACGACCAGAGTGCGGCAAAGCTTTTTGAAGCAGAATAGCACTAGTACGTACGTAACATTTTCAGCGACACTTATAATGCAACACTTAAGGCATATTATTTGTTCTATATTTTCTCTATGAAAAAAAAAACAATTTCTGAATTTATTTGCGGTACTTCTTCACAAAAAAGAGTTGAAAAAAATACTTTCCAGCTGCCCACATTGGCTTTCAAAAAAACTTGATCTTTCCCAACCGCCAGATTTCAGCACCGCACAACCTTTTTTACTCGCGTAAGTGATAATTTTGCTACAATTGATAAATCAAGATACATAAAAAAAATTATTAGTATGAATTTTACATTATCAAGTCTTTGGAACCCGCAAATATCAAAAATAAGATCAAACAGTCGAAAATAAAAGATGCTATGACCTACTTCCAGGAGACTGTGGATGATGCCACAGGTTCTATTAAAACAAGAGTCAACAATAAAATTGTAATCTCCAGAAATGTAATCGCGCTCTTCCATTTTATTGGTAAACATTGAAAAAATTTTTTTTTCCAGATTTTGTTAGATGGCGGTGCTCAGGTGAATCCAGTTCTTCGAACTTCCAAAAATATTTTTATGACTCCTTTAGATTGTGCTTTGCAAAGAGGTTACAGATCCACTGCCAAATATTTACAACTCCACGGAGGAGTGCCAGCTAGTAGACTTAGTGATCCTAACAATAAACAAACTAATAGTGCCTTAAATTTGCAAATTAGAGACGATGTCACGTTTTACGGTGATACATCGTCGGAAAGTGAAAAAGAAATTGTGGATAAAAGTGAAAAAAAACCAACCAAAAAAAAAGTTTCGCATACTAGACAGGAAAAGAAAAAAGCATCCATGTCGAGTAGTGAACAATCGGAAACTGATAAAGTAAAATTGACGAAACAAAAATCTGGTGGAGAACGTAGAAAAACACCAAGTAGAATCGATTATAGCAATGAAATTATTATAAATGGTAAAACGGAAGTGAACATTTCACAAAGTGGTGAAATTATTTTAGATACAGAATCAGTTCATACTCAAACTTCAGCTAAATTGACGGACAAGGACCGAAGACCTAGGAGTGCAAAGTACGGAAGACTACGCGATAAATCAGCTCAATCTTCCTTGAATAAAGAGCCTATGGTTAGTATATCCAGCCAAACCAGCGTTTCCAAAATAGACCACAGCACTAGTACTTCCGAAGAAATTAACGATACCATTAAAGAGATCAAAGTGAACATACCAAATAAGGAAACTATTCTTCAAGAGCAACATTCTACAATTTCTTACACTAGTGAAGATGCAGAAGAATCGAAAAAAGATATTTTAGTTGAGGCTTCAGTACATCCGCAACCAAAAGAAAGAACTTTGATGAGTTATCAAGATACAACTGATATTCCGAAACCACAAGAAGAAACTAATAATGATATTGATAAAAGTGATACTGAAGTTAAAAGTGGAGTTGGAGATATTATCGATGTAGCTTCAGAGACAGGAAGATTAACGGAAGCTACAGAAATCCCAAAAGAGCTGGAAAGCACTGAGAATTTCGTCAAAATTGAAGACGAAACTCGCCCAGAAACTGGCGATTTTGGAACGTTGGATAAAATAACAGATGCTGACAGAAAAGTGGAGGTTGATGTCCCAAAAACAATGAAAATTGAAGAGCGGCTTGAGATTAATGAAGCAGAAGTTCCAACTGCGGCAATATATTCAACTGATGAAGCAGAAAAAACCAAAGCCGATATTACAGAACAAACGGAGTCCGTTAAACAAGAAGACATTATAATACCAAAGTCATCAAATGAAACAAAAGAGATGGAAAATACTGATTCAGTTGAAGTTTCAATGGAAAAATCCGTTGATTTGAAAAAAGAAGTGTTAACTCTTATAAAACAGGAAGAAAAGAAAAAACCTATCGAAGGTAACAATGAAGTTATTAACAAACCTAGAAAATCCGAAACACGTTCGAAGGTAATAAAACAAAGCAAACATGACAAAGATGACATGAGAAAACATTTGAGCGACGTATCAAGCTTTTCAGAAAATGAAGATTTCGTAGAAAAAACCCACAAAAGCTTCCGTATACTGAAAGATAAGGAATTAGACGATCTAGACGATACAAAAAGGAAAAAGTATCGGCAAAAGAAAGATTCGCCTGAAACAGGAACAAGATCAAAATCCCTTGATAATAAACTGAAAAAAGATAAGTTGAAACGTAGCAAAATACCGACGCCGTTATTTAAATGTACACTGTCGAAAAGTGATCGGAACTTGAACGAATCTTACAAAGAAACCAACTTAGATACTCGCGTTCCATCGTTACCTAATATTAGAGATGAAAGAAACGCGCTACGGGAATCAACTAGATGCGATTCCAACATGTCAGCTCCAATACTAACTTCAGTGTTTAGTGATAAAGATAAAGATAGTTTATCTGAAATAGATGATGAGATCACTACAAAGAACAAGAGGTTCGTTAAGAAAAGACCGAAGCATCGTGAAGCTAGGAGTGCCGGAAGTGACTACGAAAGTAGTAATTTGATAGATTCCGGTTTTGAACCGAGTCCGAGGAGTACAAGAGTTCCGAGATGGAAGAATATGTCAGAGAGAGGTGTAAATATGACTTCCGTCACCCAAAATATTCAAACGAACATAAGGAGGTAACGTATGCACTTTTATTACTTAATTATAGTTCTTAAAATTATTTGCGGTGAATATTCTCAACAGATTATTTTGAAAAACTAAAAGAAATTACAAAATTGGGGTCACTGAAACCACTGTTAGAAAACTAGAAAATTGCAGAACACCTGACTTTGACAGGTCGATTATATTGCTCTGGAGGACAACCGATCAGTTGGAGTTCAATCCTGTGTATTTTGGCATGTGCTGTAAGTCTGTTGGTTGCCAAATAGACTTTGTAGAGCAATGTCAGTGTAATATATATTTTATTCAAATAATAAACGCTTTACAATCAACACCGCAGTCAGTTAACTGTCTCTGAATTGCATTAAATACTAAATGAAATGTCAGAAGAGTAAAAAAGCAATCAACAGAAGAGTTATGTGATTTCAACGGAAGTCAAGAGCATGAAGGGATTGTTTAAATAGTCATCTCGCTTGGTTAAAACAGCCGGAAATCGAGAAAAAAATACCGGGTCTCTTGCTCCCCGCATTCGACACTTAACAACACTACAAAACAATGGCATTCTCAACTTATTACCCATTTAAGTCTATCATCCGTTGTTCACCAATAAATGAAGAATACTAAATAGAATATGAAATGTGTCCTCCAGAACAATATGGTCGAGCTGTCAGTCATTCTGAATCTTAATAAGGAGCACGAGCTCACCCGGAAAGATCGCTAAAGTTTGCCTATCGTCTAAAGGTTTTTTCACTGCTAGAAAATAGTATCGCATAGATACGCGAAGTGGACAAAACAGCAAGAAAATCTTGACCTTAGTTTTTGTATGAAAATAATAGATATGGGCAGTGATAGAAACGACAAAGATTGAAATTTTGAAAAATATAAAATGGGCATGATGTGTATTTGAAAATTGCAATAGTGGTAGGACCTTCAAGTGTATTTTGAAATTCTAAGCCGAACAGTATGGGAAGGAGGAATGGTTTTGACAAGATTTGATCTATTCGTATTTTCCATGACAAAATAACATTAACACGTTGAGTGCCACCGTGGAAGCAGAAAATTAGGTATATCAGGCCAAATTCATTTTTCATGTGTCCTGAAAAAACTAAGGATAAAATATACAGGCCAAATAAGCTTTTGGGTATGCCAGGCCGTAGTGCGATAGCCCCCATAGAGATATATGCATGTCATGCAGCCAACGTCGATACATGCGGCTGAAATAACAGAAATAGTTGTGTATCAGCCGCGGATACATACGGCGATGGGAACACCGTATCTTGTGTATCCGTGTTGGATACATACGGCACTCAACTAGATACATTCAGCAGCACATAATAGAACTAATTATCACCATACGCACAATTTCTAATATTTTTGAAGATGAGGACAAAAATGTATTTACTATCCACATGCTTCATTTTCCTATTTTTGCTAACCTCATTTATTTCACTCGCCAACTTTCAAAGGAGATAATATATAAATACACTCCAAGTATTTCCAAGGTTTGAGGACCATTCAGATTATACCAACACGTAGCGTGTACAGCATGCAACGGACAAACACAACAAATATCATTTTATATAAGTGTTTTTATAACTGAAGAAACCAATCGGAGCGTTTTAGTACATATGTTACGGTGAATGTACACTCTTGGGAAATGTACACTTTTACCGTTAAATGTGTACATTTCCCAAAAGTTAGGTATGTGTGAAATGAATATAATGTATATGTACATTTCCCGGCAATTGTGTACTCTTGCCTTCACGTTTTGGTAAATGTTTACTCTAACCTTCATGTTTGAAGAAAAGTTGGAATACTAATAAATTAAAAATGTTGTTGCAGTAGAAAAATATTTAATAGTAAATATATTTCTGTCTCTTATTGTTTTTAATTTTGATTCCGAACAAGAAATGTTGATCGCACTGCTTTAGTGATGAATGCATTGTAATGCACACTTGGTAATTCAAGAAGAGGGAGGGAATATAATCATTGAATTAGCCGTTTTCACTCTTGAATCGCTTGATATACGTGTTACAAAATATTGGATATTTTTTAAAAATAGGATGAGTGAATGCATTGAATACTTCGTAACGCGCAAATCAAGAAGGGGAAGGGTAATGGCAATGATTATATTCCCTACCCCTTCTTGAATATTTTAATGTCCATTACAAAGTATTGGATATCTTTTAATGGGAAAGGAGAATGTAATGATTATATTTCCTTGCCTTTTTTCTCACATTCACATGGACATGGTCATTGTGAATTCAATGTACATTTCCCTTCTTGTGAATGTTAGTTGAATGCACATTACCCAAACGAGGAGGCAAATGTGTACATTTTCCGGAAAATGTGTACATTTGCCGCAATATCTACTTTTATATGCACAGGGTAGCACCAGCGTAACACTAGCACGGTAGGTGCCTGTGGCGTATTTTTTTTTGGAATAGGGTTTTAAAATTTATCATTTTGAAGTATCTGAAAAATCCGTCTTCATCATCTACTAACTTTTAGTAGAGAGTGAAATGATCCTTCATCATGTCTTTGCCGCAGCTAGTTCTTCAACAGAATGGTGTCAAAGATGCTTAAATTACACCAAATACGTTTGCGACTGTAGTATGCTCTCCCGATGTGAAAATTTGTGTTCATACCGTGTCGTATTAGCCCGCTACGAGTATATTGTAAATGGCGCTTTATGGCTGGATGCTTTCGCTCCATTGCCAGACATTTGGTTTTACTCAATGGTATGGAGCAGAGACGGGATTATCCAAACTGCTTCGATTTTATGACGGTTGGATTCAATAAGTTCAACGTTCATTTATTTTATCAATTTCTTAACTCATATAAACTGATTTTCTCATTTCTTCAGATATCATCTAGAAAGGAAAATATTTCAACAGCTGCTTGAACTGAAACGTCATCAAATAAGAGCCGGCCAACATAACGAAGCAGTTCTAGTTAAAAGGGCCATCGATGCTTATCATAAATCGTGCGCATCAACAGTCGGAGCTGGTAGATATATAACTGAAGATTATACATTCAAGAGTTTCGAAAAATTTCTATACGAAGCTTTGAGAAAATTACAAAAAAACGGCGTAGAGTATATGCGCGGACTTCCTGAAACACCTTCCAATCCTTTGTTGTGCACTAAAAGTACTAATAGATGTATGCACGCCGCCCATGCATATACCGGCGTACCTTGTGCAGCTTATTGTGAGTATTAAAATTATGCAAAGATGATTTTAAAAGGTTTCTTGACATAACGTTAGGTTAAGCAATGTCTACGAGACATTTGTCAGTCGCAGCCATTTATATTATTTAGTCGTTCAATCAACAGTCTAGCCTCTTTACTAAAGGCTACTAGTTGTACTGCGCTGTTTAGCTTTGAGATTGGGCTCAGAGATTGGGCTGATGATTGAACGGCTAATTCAGCTAGTTAGCTGTGGCATATACATGAAGTCTGACAGTTGTCACACGTGTCGTTTGATATTTGATAATTTAACAGTTAATGTAAGCAAACATTCATTTTCTGGAAAAATAACGTTATTCAAAATAGATAGTTTGACATTTATTTGGAATTGTCTTGAAAAATTTACAAAATAAATTATTCATAATTACAATGAGAGTTCATAGTAGCAGCTTCTAATTACTGTTTTTATCCGCATTTTAATCATTTGACAAGTTAAGACAATTCTAAACACGGGTCTATTTCTGTTTTAGTACCCAAAATGGATCATCACTCAATTCCGAAAATAGGATTCGATTCCGTAGACTGCAAGCCTGGAACTGGAGGATTTTTACCGACGATTAATCCGAAAAAAACGGTTACGTTAGAATTAAGTCATGGTAATGACAAGCAAGTTATATCCTTACCCACCAATAAACTTGATCAAAACAAAAGATATTATGTAACGTTTACTGTTAAAGGACATGAAGCTCCGTCAGACGTCGATAGTGCAAACAATAATAATGGGACAGCTCACAAACATTCCAAAAGTGACTGAAATATATTTGGAAAGGTGAATGGAACGCAATGACATATATTCTCTGATACGAAAATACTTTGTGGAAATGAGTGTTTTACTTTTATTCCATAAACAGTAAAAAATGTCTTGGAATTGGAAAATTCACTGATTAAATCACTGGCACCTATTTCAATCTCACTCCAAAAAGATTCTATGATCGGTTTGTTAACTTAATATTAAGTGTCTTTGTCACGAATAGTAAGCTGTATTTGTGTACTGAAAACTTCCCATTTTCATCTCGGAGGAACTCACTATCACAAAAATGGTATTGGAAGAAAATTGTGTGTTCAATAGTTGCATGTGATAGGACAGGATAGTTTTAAGAAAGATAGGACATTGTCGATAAGTCTATACATATAATCAACAACAATTTGTGTAAATTAATATAATGTTTTTGAAAAGTTTCAAGAAATCTTTGAAGGTGCTTGTTGTGCTAATATATATTTGGGTCACTTCTTATTGATTGAGGACATATTTGAAAAAAATAGTTTTTGTGCTTAAATAAATCGATACCAGCTATTTTTCCCCAATATATAGTGTGTGCCAAGAGAAAGCTATTGTCACGAAACTTAGGCTCCATAAGTAATCATGGCTTCCATCACAGTTGTGTACCGCCTTCTATATCAGGAAATGCTCCAAGATCTATTTTTTGATTTCTTAGGGCAGCCTCAATTTCGGACACCAGTTGGTATAAGGTTCTTTCCTTCTAGTCAGTTTCCAAGGCTAGTCTCAGTACTACTCCTTGAATGAATTCAAGGATATATTCGAAAGCCTTAGTTCAAGCACATTGGGATTTTGTAGTGCCATGCATGCTGCGAGTATGTGCATGGAGGTTCCTTTTTCCATTTCACAGAGCCTACACTCCTCCTTCACTGGTAGTACGTTTTGAGGTCCAAATTAGGACGACAGTGTCCTGACAGAACATCTGTCAAAACTATTATTGTAGTCCTACTCTGGCTTAGGCATTATTTGTATCTCAGGTAGTCATAATTTCGCATGTGTAAGTTTGATTGTCTTTATAAGAATAACTTTAGTTTTCTTCCTGACCTGTACAGTCCTATCTTTTTTTTTTCTAATGAGCCGTCCCTTCGCCGGTACCACCTCAGCCTCCTGGGCTTATTGTGGATACTCCTAGTGTTCTGACTACAACCTATTCAGCCATTCCGTTCCCTGTATTAGCTCATACAGGTTCTTTGCTGGTTGGTTGTAGAAGAGTCTTCTGGAGTTATTTGGGTTCTGCCATACAGTTTCTGCCCTCTGTGGTCCAGCGACTTACAATTGCATAGTATATGCAGAGCTGTTTCGGTATCCTTTTTGCATCTTCTGCATGTAAGGTCTCCGTTGTACAGCCCTATTTTGTTTAGGTACTCCTTTGTGGGAAAATGTCCCGTAAGTAGCCCCGTTATGGTGCTCAGTTTGTTCCTGCTCATTGAGAGCAGTTCTTTCGCTACTTTTTCTGATGGTTCTTTTATGAATTTCTTCCCATGTATTTACCTGGTCGTATTCTTCCAGTGTTTATTGTGTTGTTCTTTCAACCACCCTTTTTACCATGACCTCGTTAAGCATCTGGGGATGCCCACAGCAATTCGGCTCCGTTCATCAGAGTTGACGATCCTACTCTTGCGATTTCGTCAGCTTTTTCATTGCCTGCGATTTCTTTATGACCTTGGACCCACTCCAGTGTTACACTGTTCCGAGTCGCCAGTCTTCTAAGTTCTTCGCCGCATTCCCATACTAGCCGAGATGTCACCCTATAGCTCTGAAGTGCTTTAAGGGCGGCTTGACTGTCACTGTTGATCCTGATCTGCCTTTTGTAGGCTCTCATATTATTAGCCCTTGCACATGCAAGGATTGCATACACTCTTTTATCTTAAACCCAAACACGAAAAACTTCAAATTCCCCACGAACGGTAAAGGCTTTTAATAGTGGTATAACTTGTAATGCCAACATTTGGTTTGTTTTAGGGAACTAGCTTTACTGTATTTAGACAAAATCGCAATTTGCATACTACATTTTTCTACACTATTATTATCGAATTGATTCCATTCTTATTCATAATTTTTATTACTTTAAGGTGATAATTGAGGATAAAAAATTTAGTTGTCATATCAATGAAAATATAATGCGAAAAGTGATCTAGAAAAAAAATACCACTATATTGAGTGTGGAAAAATATGGAAAGTTTGCCGAATGCGTTTTTGTCTATATTCAGTAGGTAAATCTAAGCTTGTCAAAAAACTAAATTTTGGCATTACGGAGAACAGTGGTTACGAATTGTTGCCGTTACGATTTAAAGATGTTACGAATTGTCCTTACCATTTTTGGGGTTACGAACTGTCGCGTAACGATATGTCTTGTCACTATTAACCATTACACAAGTGGTTGTCGCTACGCCACTCGTTCAAAAATAAATGTCAAATAAAAAAAAGTACAAAAATCAAATTTCTAGATGTTAGCAATAATTTTTGTTCAAGAATGGTCGATCAATTTCTTTGGCACACACTGTATACACTTAAATAAGCTAAGAAGTAACATTTTTTTCAGATTTTCTTTGTTAATGGTCTGGTATTATCATTGAGCACCCAAATATTGATTGAATTTGTTGATAAAAATATTGTTATCCATGAACATGTTAGTTAGAGGTAGTGGAAAATGAGGTGTTTATTTAATGACCTTTTTGTATAACCCGCTACCAAACTTGCTTTGCTCAGGATTTTTTCCTAAACTACAGACAAAAACTTTGTGCATTCTGATTGTTTGTTATTTTAAAGAATGTATAAGGTTGATTTGTCGATCCATATTTGATTTTTCACACATATACAAGATATTTTCTATATAAGAACGTGGAGTTCAAGATGAAAATCGCCTTGTTGTGAGTTTTCATTGAACCCAATAGAGGAAGTCTTCCTTAGCAGAAGTTTTTCAAAACGAAATGGCTGCTCAGATCAAAGCAGTTATTTGGATATATTATATTCCATTCCTATCTTGTATTTTTTTCCGTTTGTTAATAATCTCAACCTCGTCGTACCACAAAATATCAGCTAAGATTCCTTTATTCCCCTGGCAGACCTGGATAATAAATTATAGTTTTGTATCTACTAGTATAGACCCTTTTTGTTCATGTATACTTGTTGAATCTAATACAAACCATATTTCTAATTGATAATATTTTCAAGCTTGGTGGTTACCTACTCTGTTATGGTTTTTCAAACAACCTTCTGGCCTTAAATTGTTCACTCTACCTTGTTCTACCATTCTTTGAATTTTTTTTTCAACCAGGTAGTTTCATACTTTATACAACGAATCTATCCTTTCCTGAAGTTACTTTCTTTAACATCGTGTTTTAATTCTGTAAATACTTATTCATCACATTTAGTATAGTTTTCGTAAAATATATAGTAGGAAAGAAATTGAAATGAGCATGGCCTGAACCTAAAACAATAAATATTGCCCTCTGTACCAATTAACAACTTCTCGTTTTACTCTACTGCTACTGTACCTAACTATTTTGACAATTCTACTAACTCCTTTCCCAGGATAAGTTATTTTGTTGATAGGTACGTTTTTATAACATTTTTTCAATGAGGTTATGAAAAATCAAAAGTTCTAGCTCAAAATTCCATTTATTTATTGTTTGAAACATTGTTGTTAGTCGTTGATATTTTAAAATATGTATTGTTTTGTTATATTCTTCGTTCCACTAACAAGAGATATTCGATTTATTTTTTTGTTGTTCTCATAATAAATTTCATTTATTCAAAACTGTTATGATATTGAGTTTTATTTGTGAGTTAAATGCACCAAAAATATTTTCCAAACAAGGAAAGTTTAAAATTTGTCATAGTTATAAAGCTTTTGGAAATCCAAAAACAAAGTAATCATGAAAATTCGACACCTGTAATTTTTAACCAATTAAAAAGGTTTTTTTTGGCAGATCACCATGGCAACGGGAACGGATGAATTTTGGTGGACATTTTTTCCTCGTGGGTACCCAGCAGCGAATTAGTCTGGACATTTTTTGAAATTTATGAAAGTCAAGTTCTTAAAAACGCCAAATAGCAGCTTTCTACCACTTCTAGTTACTCAAAACTTATGTAAAATTTTTGTCTCGAGATGGTATTTTCGTGCAACAACAACGAGTAGAGATCAACAATTTAAAGGTCTGAATTGCGTCCTGTTGGTTGGAGTTTCACAGTTGCCATGGTAGCTGAATAATCAAGTCGACCAAACCTTCTATGTTTTGCTATTACTCGATGAAGAACAAAAATTGACGTGGTTGGAAATCGAAAAATTTATTTTAATTGTTTGCTTTTCAAATACAATTTGTTGTGGAATTTTTTTATCGAATACCACACGAGGTCAAATACATTTTTTCTCGCCAATGAATATTTTTAGAGAACTAGCTCCAGTTTTCGAGTCATAACTTCCTAATTTTTTCAACAGAGTCCTTTGCTAAATCCTTCCAAGAATACCCAAACAGCACAAGATATCCTCAGAATGATCCGGAGTATATCCTGAATATCCTGGTATATAAGTAGGACATATTTAGGATATTATACTCAAATCCGAACGCCTGAGGATGTTTCTTGGATGACTTTAGGATGTCCCATGTGGATATACATGGGGCATTTTAGAGGATATTATTTGTTTCTCATAGTTTCTCATGTTTCCAGAAAAAATGAAATAGCAAACAAAAACAAAAAATATATTCACTTTAAGCAATATCCCCCATAGGAAATATTATAAAATCTTAAAAACGTTAATAGAATCCCTATGGTAATCCTTGGAACATCCACCATGCATCCTAAATTTATTGAAAATATCTAATTGAGGTCTCCATATATACTATTTCAAGGATCAACTCACATTATACCCATCTAACAGCACAAATGTTCGAAAAACGTCCTGAAGACATTCGCTCTAGACGTACTGTAATATTTTTTTCAGAATCATTTAACAACAAAAATTTAAATAATATTATAAAACATATTAGTGAAAAATATCGACACTTTCATTGGCTCATTATCATGCCGCTTTTTAACTTTGGAGAGCACAGAGGTGGAGATCCCGCAGGCCGCATGCGCGTTTCATAATGTTTCATACTTACAAATAGATAGTTTATTGGTTAATTTATCAAAAGGGCAAGTATCATTGAAGAGGGTAAACGAATAAAAATATTAAAATTAAAAAGCATAAAGAGCTTGGTTAAAATCTTTAAAAAAATTTGGCAGAAGTGGATTCCGATCTACTGGTTTACAAGCCCAGCACGTTTCCACCGTGCTACCAACTTTAGCTACAGATTAGAACGAATACATGGTTAAAAGGGTTCGGAGCTCTCGCTTACACTTCTGCGCATACGTGCAGTTCTGCATAGCTATCGTTTGCAAATAAACATCATTTTCATATTAACTTTTAACATGTGAAAATGCATTATGCAACAAAAGCAAAGTTAATTGAAAAATAGTTGCGATCATTCTTTTGGACTGGAATGACACTGAACAAGTATTAGTGCTATTACATTGTAATTTCATATTTTCTATTATATTGATCTGCAGATTTTGTATATTTCTTTTTATAGACCGACGATGGTAGGTAGCTATTTACCGAAATCAGTTGAGGAAAAGTAAACAATA
>CAJUYG010000092.1:266879-281295 GCA_910591675.1 Galerucella calmariensis | reverse complement strand
GAATACTCACTGGCAATAAACATCCCTGCCAGCGTAACCGATGCACGTGGGCTAGCATCTCTGTTCATAAAGAAGAGTGGCGCCCGACGTTTGCAAGACCAGTTACCAGTACCAGGTAAAGCTCTGAAGCTGCAAGATGGCTCCCGCTACAATTTCCACCTAGTGACGAGAAACACCTTCGACGAAAGACCAAGGTACGAGGATGTCTGGGAAGCATTACGAAGCTTGAGGGAGCATGTGCTTGAATTGGATGTGCATAGGCTAGCCATGCCCAAGATTGAATGTAGGCATTTAGATTGGCGAATAATCCGTAACTTGGTAGAAGCAATCTTCCGAGACACCGAAGTGCAGGTACTAGTCTGCGGCCGAGCACGGGAGACACAGCCAACAGAGAAGACGGTCGCATGTTACTTCCATGCAACTGGAAAATGTAACAAGGGAACCAGTTGCCGATACAGTCATCTCGTTTCAGTTTCCTAGTTAGTTCCAGGAGGAACTGTCTCTTAAGGAGGGGGCAATGTTACGCGAACTGCTGCATTAATGTGCTCAATTAGTGCTCCCAGTGAAATTCCCATATGATACGACTATGGCTCCTCCGCCGTATTTTCAAGAAGGATCTGGAACACGTAACATCTAGAAAAACCCGGCGCATCCACCAGAACTTCGAGTTCGAGAGTTTACTAGAACTACATACGTGCGAGTATAAATAGGCGACGAGCATCGCAGCGGAGTCAGTTAGTCAGTTAGTGTTGATACTGAAAGAAAGCAATCGCGCCTCGATAAAGTGACTCTCATATAAATTATAGTTAGTGTGTGTTTAGTGTGATATATAAATTATTAAATAAGGACTGTATTCGAATATAAATCTGTAAATATAAATTAATTGTAAATATAAATTAGAATAAACGTTATATTATGTTTTGTTACATTTCTTAGTGGTGGCATTCCGCTTTTCGAAACAAAAATGGAAATGCCTCTTTTGTTTTTTGAAAATATGCCTCATGAAAATGAATATACTTTTGATTTGGGAAGCTATGAAACTAATATACCTTATTAAAGAATGAAATATCAAATATATATGCTGATACTGTTGAAGCTTTTCTATTTCTTGCCACAAGTGTTCAAATTACCTTTTGCCATTGGAGATAGTATTAGTAGATGAACTGAAACTGCGCCAGCACTTTCACCGAAGACCGTTACGTTATTGGGGTCCCCGGAAAACTGTTCAATATTTTTTTGAACCCACTTCAAAGCCATTACCATATCCTTGAAACCCGCGTTTCCAGGAACGCCTGCATCTGGGTCTGACAAAGCCAAAAAACCTTAAACATGAAAATTTTCTCAATACTCTTTATTTTTCGCGAATGAACATTGTAAATTTCAATTTTCTCCATTCAAAGTATCATTGAGGATTTTTTAATTTTTGATGTAAAACAACTATTGGCGCGTCTAGGCAGAAAAATCGATTGCAAATTTGCAAACGACGATCTGATCGGTATTGTCAGTCAACAGACGATTGAAATCCTCGAAAACAAATATTTTAATAAGTTTTCGACATTTTGAGGAAAAACATAGAATATCACTGAGGAATCGGGAAGGGTACGGAACCGCCCCATATCGCAAAAATCTACCACTTCTCAACAAGTGGTTTAATACATGAAATTGGCTATTTTGAGGTGTTTTGGGATTTCAACCCCTAGAAATTCCACCCCAATCCGTTTTGGACGTTTCTGGACATCTGGAGAAACTAAGTGGAAAAAATTTCCAATAGAAATTTATCCGTCCCCCGGGGACATCCGACATCAACAAATTTCATAATTAGAAAGTTTGGACTTGGAAAGATTCCGTATTTTCGTAAATGATAAAGTCAAGCTCTGAACGTCTTAACAACTAACAGTGATATTGACGAAGCTCTGTTCTCTCCGCTTTCCCCAAAATTGAACAGAAATAAAAAATCTATTTGATAAAAATTTGCTCCACGTTCCCTGCATGCCACATCTGTCCTTCCTTAATTGCAAGATCGGTGTATATTGCAATTATCTCGTTACATTTGTCTAGAATGGTATTGTTATTGAGTACAGCAACATCCACCAGAAGCACCGAGTGAGCTTTTTAATCCACTACTATAGTCGGTTATTTGTCACCCGTCTATCGGTGATAACTGACCTATCGTAGTATAGTCTAAAAGCAGTGTTATCTAGGACCGATTACGACTGGTACTGGTGATAAGGTGTTAACCAATACAAATTTGTTGGCCAGCATCTGATGGATGATGTTGCAGAGCTCTTTGTTGACCCCTTCTGCATTTGCCCGACTCTATATTTGGATCTCTTATGACAAATTACTTGTAACTGTTAGTATTAGTTACTTAGTTTTGGATAGCCATCATAAATCCTTCTGTTTCTGTAACTAATGTTTCATCAGGGAGCCACTTTGTTTATGCTTCTTTGTCGATAGAAGATTGATTGAGGTCGTGATAATGTCGACCATGATCCGCTTTTTGGGCACTTTCCTCCTGTTTGTCATCATGTTAAGTGGATACTTGCTCAGCCCTTCACCTATCTTGAACGTGAATGAGATTGGGGTTGGAAACATGAGTAAAAACTATGAGTAACCAATTTTCACACAATTCGACAAACGTTAAGCGCAAGGACAGTTGCTGAAAATATTGTTGAGGAATCTATATATACGAAGGAAAAAGTATGAGCGCACCTATCAGACACAAAGGCACTTATCCAGCTACAGACCTAAAATTTTCCAATAAATGTAATATTAGAACCTCATTATGAAAATATCGAACTGCAAGTTTTTAATATGAATATAATTTTTGAATGAAAAATGTGCAATATTTCAGTGATATTGGAAAAAAAAATATTTCTTTTTGCCTCAAATAAACAAGTTTGAGTGATTAAGAAAAAAAAATTATGTGATAAAATTTAAAGAGCGAGTTGTATTTGGGAAGATTATTTTTTTCATAAATTTAAAATTTTGTATTACCTGAATGTTTAATATTCTCTTAGGTGATGGCACTCAATCGGTTTGTGTTCATTTTTCAATAAACTTCGAAGCACTTTTAGTTGTCAATAGTGACAAATTCAAAGCAAAATTTTGACGTTTCGATGTAAACAAGGTTTTATCGATGAGGAAGCAGAATTATCAGTATAATACCGAATGATTGGCTAGAATAATGTATTGATATTGGTTAAAACCACCAAAATGTCTGATTTTGACAAGTGAAAAAAATAATCAATATAATTCTCTGATGATTTTCCTACCTAAGGGTCCTAATCTATAATTTATGGATACTAGTACAACATCTTCACGAATCAGGTATTCCGGTCCATACATCTTCGTAGTACTTGAACCAGTCGTAAATCCACCTCCATGTATCCAAAACATCACAGGTCTTAGCTTTGCACTAGATACCTTGAAAGTTATAAGACTAATGTCACTTTTTTATAAACCACAAGAATGGTAAAATATTTTAATTTTAATCTCTCCCAAAATCCAGGATTTAATCAAGAATTTCAAATGAATAAGTTTTATGGGAAAAATATTAAAACCATCAGATTTGAGCAGCAGCTTGTCTTACCTGTTTCGTGAATACATTAAGAACTAAGCAATCTTCTGATCCACTATATTGCATGAATTGTCTCGCGAAACATTCACTACCTTCCTCGGTAGCATCTCGAATTCCTTCCCATTTATCAGGGGGTTGTGGTGCCTGATAAAATATTAACGTCATTAGCAATTTACTTATTACCAAAAAACCACTTTCTCGCGGTACAATACAATTACTGATAAAAACTTTATGACGTAAAAGAATGTATAAACATTGGGAAATTAGTTTTTATAAGCAAATGAATATTTTCCAAAATTTATTTGGTTTTTATGATTTTGAATTCCTATATGTATGCACAGGCGTAATATATATAAATGAATAAAACAAAAATTTAATATACCACCTGTTTAACACGAACTAAAAAGTGAAAAATAATTATTTTTGCAACTAAAAACTGGTGGCGCATTTTTTGCTTTATTTTATTTTTTTATAATCACTGGATGAAGAAGGCTTTTTTGCTTGTCACTGGCAACGAAAAATTTACTTATATTAAGTACTGTCACTTCATCGCTCTAGCGCGTTAAAGTTTGATAAACGCGCGTCATACGTGCTGCAGCCACTGAGTATATATGTAACCGTGAAAGACCGAAAGTAGTGAATGTCAACATTCGCCGGTGGATGTCGACAAACGTCGAATGCCTTGGTGAAAGTCCGAACATTTCTTAATTCTATCATACATTCGGACTTTCACCAGTATATATGTCGACAAACACAAATGAAGTCCGGTGGATCTCGGACACTGCAGGTCGCGACAAGTTTTTAGACGGTTCCAGCATGTTATCTATGGTTCCAGCCCCTTGTTTCAGTTAGTCAGTCTTCGTCAGTCTAACGCAACGTTTGACAGCGCTCCCTAACCTAATTTAATTTTCTTATTAGAAATTATAATTTGTATTCAATGGCTACTACGGTGAATCGTGATAAGTTTTTTTAAAAGTTACATGCCTCAATTGGAAGTAAACGAGAAGACAATTGTTTTTATTTTTCACAAGAAAAGTACTCTAAAATCGTTTCTGAAGTAATTTCTGCTAAAAGTAAGTGTAGTACCTACACCTTTGGACTACAGACGTTTAAAACGTTTTGACATTTTGAAAGTTAGTGATGAAGAAAAGTTAATTGTGCCATTAAAACCAGGAGAAACAAATATCGAGTATTATGTCACTAATGATGAGTTGTTTACAATACTTTCTGAAACTCACATAAGAACAGGCCATAGAGGAAGAACACGAATGCTTGAAGAATTACAAGTTAGATACAAAAATATTACTTATGAAGCTGTAATGTTGTATTTAAATGTGTGAAACAATGTCAAATGGAACAAAGTGCGCCTAAAAAAGTTATTGTTGTGAAACCAATGCTCAGTTCCGAATTGAACTCTAGATGTCAAGTCTACTTGATATAGACTTGCAATCACACAGGGATGGCGATTACAAGTTTATAATGATATAACAAGATCATTTAACCAAATTTGTTCAGTTACGACCTTTAAAAAGCAAGAGATCGGAAGAAGTAGCATATCACCTTCTCCAAATTTTTTCAACATTTGGCAGAGAGTTCAGTAATCGAGTCATATCTGAACTTTCCGCTATGTTGGAAGATGTTAAATAGTGTACGGAAAGCCTCGTCACAGTCAAACAAAAGGCTCAGTTGAAAAAGCCAGTCAGCCAATCAGCCGCTATTTTGCCCCAATAATTTCCCGAAATATGACTTTTTCAAATTTACCATTAAGCTTGATTGTCCTCAAATTGCTTGGTTCAAACTGAAATATTTTTAAACGGATTTGAAATATTTGTAACAGAGTTTTTTGAGGTAATTTTAGGTGAACTGAATTTGTGGCGACTAATCATATTTTTTAAATAAATCGTTATTTAATTTGTAATTTGTTGGATAATTGTTTATAACTAATTACGAGCTAATTATCACAAAATTGAAGTTGTGTTATCGAGCAATAAACAAGTTTATTAACAATTTGCGAAAAGTCTTAGGTCCATCGTAGCATTCTCGAATTATTTTTGGATATCATGAAAATATATTCACTTCATTGATTAGATTATGTGTTGATATTTTTTAGTTAGGTTCAGTTGGTTTTTCTCCAGAATTTTTCAATTTAAAATAATGTTAATATCATAAATACATCCTGTTTTGTATCATACTGCACGAACACAACAGTTACAACGCCATGTAAAAGTTTTGTAACTGTGCCTGCAGTAAAAGTTGAACTAAAATTATGGGTTGAGGCTGCTAGAAGAAAATATAAACAGATGACAAGCGACAACTAGTTACTGTGAAGTGAACATGTCAGGTCAAGACCAGGTCAAGTCGTGAACGGTCAGAAGTACCGCCCACAAAATGCGCACGAAATTCATTCGTCTTAAAGACCCATTAAGACCCCAGGAAACAATCAATGTCATTTCAAGCATTAAACATCATTAGCGTCTAGCCGATTACGCAGCATGGCTCCCGAAGATGAACTGAAAGTTAGTAGTTGAGGTGCGCATGCGTCCAACCAGCCTTTAACCTTCTATTCGATGTGACTGAAGGATATTGAGTTCATAGATAACATAACACTGATTGAGTTTACAGCCCAGAGTTCCTAGGTTCGAAACCCCGTTGTTTTGTTTTTTTTTAGTTTTTTATTTCTCATATTCTGATATTTTTATACATAATTACACTTTGATTAACCGGGTTTGGGCCTGGGTTTTCTTGTTTTTTTTTTAGTTTTCTATTTCTTATGTTCTGATATTTTTATACATAGTTACACTTTGATCAACCGGGTTTGGGCCTGGGTTTTCTTGTTTTTTTTTCAGTTTTCTAGTTCTTATTTTCTGATATTTATATATACTTTCAGTTGCCTATCGTTTATCTTCGGGAGCCATGCTGATGCGTTATCGGCTAGACGCTAGTGGTGTACAGTACCGGATTGAGTTAGTTAAGCTAGTGATGGTTTGAAAGTGAACTAAGTAAACACATTTTGAATTGTCAAACTCGTTAAGTGGTCGCTTATGTATTTTGAATCCCGTGGATTGGGCCATCTATCGGGCGCGTCCCCAGGTGGCGGATAGGGGAACGACCAAGTGCTCACCTCAATCAAAAGCAGTAGCTGGGGATGAACAGAAATGTCCACCCCAAAATACTGCACAGAATGAGGCTGGACATGGAAGATCACCTCGTGATGCAACACAAAGGCCTAGGCGAAAGCGCATTTGCGGCGCCGAGTCCAAAAGGAGGAAGAGAGCGAATGAATCAGGGGTGGCAGCAACTACAAATGCACCCCCCTCTTCCCCCACTCCACCTCCAACAGCAAAGGCACTTCCTGCGGCCGGCGCCAAGAGCTCCGCTTTGAATGAAGGCATGGAACCGGCTGCCCCTACAGGAAAGCGTCCTCACTTGAGCACCTCCACGGAGGGGACTCCAAGAAGGCTGAAGAAGCCGCGAAGCGACAGAAATGTCGCCGCGCCTTCCAAAACCTTTGCGGATGCCGCCTTGAGACACCTCAAGGCTGCTATCATAGATGAGACCAACCCGTACGGTAAGGTTACCGCAGAACGGGAAAGAATCATCAAAAATCAACTGCTAGAGGAACTGGACAAGATCATCTTCTCCGCCTCCAGCAGCAATAGCAAAGCGCCCACGTTTAAGTCGTGGACATACTCCGGTGAAATCATCAGAGTGGTCTGCGATGACGACGGGACGCTAGAGTGGCTGAAAAAAGCCACAAAAAACCTCAAGCCGTGGGAGGAGACATCACTGGCGGTCGTTAGTGTGGATAGGCTCCCTAAGCTTACCAAGGCCTCGCTCTGGATCCCGGAGGACGTCCACAAGACGACATCCGGTGGAAAAGAGAGGGTGCTTGGTCGGCTTAGAGCGCAGAACCCTGATCTGACGGTGGCGAGGTGATGCACTTTCCATCATGAGGTGAAGGTGAACCCAGAAGGACACCTCTTCGTCTTTGGAATCGGAGACGAGGATATGGCTGTCCTCAAGAAGAAGTTGATGAGGATGAGCTATGCGTTCACCTCATTGACTATCCGGGTAACGAGAAAGGAAGCAGGGGTTACCTCTGAAGACCCGAGGTCCTTGGTAGTCGAGCCACCTAAAGTGGATATTGACCCCAAGGCCACCATGGGTCCCGAAAAGGACGTCGAAGCAGTGGATGACCTGACGGAGGAGGCACCCGAATACAGCGAGGTCGTCTCTCCCCTAGCGGAGATGCAGATGGACCTCTAAAGTGAACCCAACTCCAGGCAACCTACTTATGGGCAAGGACGTTGTAGAAAAGGTAAATATCATACAATGCAACCTCCAACACAAAAAGGCGGCAACGGCAACACTATGTCGCCACCTTGATGTATTGGAGGATGCAATAGCTTTGATCCAGGAGCCCTGGATAATAAAGACCAAAATTACTGGTTTCAGTAGCCTAACGGGTCAAATTTTCAGCCTACCAAGCAATCAGCAACCTAGGACAGCTGTTTACGTCCCAAGGAAATACAGAGTCTCTCAGATGGCACAATTCTGCACCTCATACCTTACTGCGGTTAAAGTGGAATGTCCAGATGGAAGAGGCAAATATACGGCGTTGGTACTCGCATCGGTGTACTTACCTTCGGATGCAGCCACCCTACCACCGACTAAAAAGATGGAGGTACTAGTGGATCACTGCCTCAACCAGAGTGTGGAGCTGATATTGGGTTGCGACTCAAACTCACACCACTTGAGCTGGGGCAGCAAGGATATCAACGCCCGAGGTAAGTCTCTTTATGAATATATAATTAAGAAAGATCTAACAATCTTAAACAGAGGCATGGAGCCGACATTTATTAACGCCCGTAGCCAAACATTAATAGATATTACGCTGGCGACAGCCAAAATATCAAACAAACTTCAGGACTGGCAAGTGTCAGATCATATTTCTATGTCAGACCACCGCTGGCTGACCTATACGGTAAGCCAGGATCTCAGGACCACTGTAAAATCCCGTGACCCGAAGAGGACGGATGTAGCTCTCTACAATCGACTTAATAGGTGCTCTGCGGGAAACAGAGGTCTTGACTCCCAGCAATAATCCTGTCCGGTCCGATGAGGATGGTTCAGACAGGTGGCACGACCAATACCTGGTGGTGCCCTGAACTGGAACACCTCAGAAAGACAGCGAGAACGACCTTTAACAAGGCAAAACGAACAAAACTCAAAGAGGACTGGGGAATATATAAAGCCAACCTCAAAGAGTTCAAAAAAGTCTGCAGACAAAAGCAAAGAGAAGCCTGGAGAGCCTACTGTGAGGCAGTCGAAGACTTCCCACAAATTTCTAGGCTACAGAAGGCACTCCGACCACGACCACCATAAGAGTATCGGCATCCTGACAAGGGAAAATGGCGACAAGGCCGCCAACCTTCAAGAGAGCGCTGAGATTCTTATGGAAACTCACTTCCCAGGTTCTGTCTTTCCTGGAACGTCAAACTGGACGGAAGTATCAACAACACCCTCACAATATGACTGGCAATTTGCTAGTGCACTAATTGATGAGGACAAGATAAGATGGGCCAAATCGGGCTTTTCCCCCTTCAAGTCACCAGGACCTGACGGAATAAGACCAGCCCTACTTCAATGGGGAATGGATACTCTTATGCCGCACCTGGTTGGAATTTTCAGAGCCTCTTTAGCTCTGAGGTATATTCCCAGTAAGTGGAGAGAAGTACGAGTGGTATTTATACCCAAACCAGGTAGGATGGACTACACCTTACCAAAAGTATTCCGACCAATTAGTCTCACATCGTTCTTTTTAAAAACAATGGAGAGGTTATGCGAGCGGTATATAAGAGATGAAGTGCTAGTTCACAACCCACTTCATCCAAATCAGCATGCATATACTGCGGGAAGGTCCACTGATTCGGCCCTTCACCAATTGGTTGGCAGAATCGAAAGATCATTGGACAACAAAGAATCCACCCTGGGTATATTCATAGATATCGAGGGAGCGTTTGATAAAACAACCTTTCCAACAATTACCCAACAACTCAACTCCAGGAATGTACCTCTGGTAGTAGGAGAATGGATACTCTCTAGTAGAGCAATAAGTATCAATGTAGAAGACATTACAGTAAGAGGACTGGTCATGAGGGGATGTCCACAAGGAGGAGTCTGTGGAACATAGTCCTAGACACCCTGATTAATCACCTCAACAACAATGGATTCTACACAATTGTATACGCAAATGACATAGTTATCTTGCAGACTGGCAAATTTGTGAACACACTGTGCGATAGAGCGCAGGATGGGCTTGAATTAATTGAAAAATGGTGTAGGGGACACTCATTGTCGATCAATCCCAGAAAGACTGAGATGGTCCTTTTCACCAGGAAAAGAAGTTTATCGGGTTTGAAACCTCCCGAAATCTTCAAAAGCAAACTAAACTGTTCGGAAGAGGTGAAATACCTTGGTATGACCCTCGACAGGAAACTAACATGGAACTCTCATCTACACAGCAGAGCAAAAAGAGCATATGTGGCATATGAGCAGTGTCGGAGGACAGGGGGACGCACATGCGGTCTGTAGCCCCGTGTGGTCACCTGGATCTACACTGCAATAATAAGACCCATGTTAACGTATGGAGCAATTGCATGGGGACCGAAGGTTCTACAAGCAGCGGCCATCCAAAAATTATATCAAATACAGCGAATGGCTTGTTTGAACATCACAGGAGCCATGAGAACAACACCAACTGCAGCAATGGAACTAATTACTGGTCTGACCCCTCTGGACCTACACGTCAAGGAGGTTGCGTTAATGGCCATGGTACGATTGCGCACGGCTGGTGTAAACCCCGAAGTAGGAATGGGCCAATTGAGGTTGAGCCTATGAAAGGAAGCGCTACCTCTCCTGCAGGCAGCCAACGATGCAATTGAACCCAGGTTTTTGTTTAACAAACCCTACAAAATTCAAATAAAACAGAACACAGAGCCAGATGCTGCAAATGCAATACGCATATATACAGATGGTTCAAAAATGAAAGAAGGCTCAGGCTGTGGAGTTTACTCGAGAGCACTGAGCCTCAAGATTAAGTGGGGAATGGGAAACAATACCAGCGTGGTTCAAACAGAACTGGCTGGTATCTCAATTGCCACAAAAGAACTAACCAGAAGAGGAATTCCTGGCAAAACCATAATAATCTGCACTGATAGTAGACAAGCCCTATTAGCCTTGAACAGACAACGTGTTATATCGAGGCTAGAGTGCCACCAAGATTTAGCTGACGTCTCGGCAGATAACAACATTATCCTGAGGTGGGTTAAAGGGCACGACATGAGTAAAGGAAATCGCATTGCTGATTCTTTAGCCAGGGAAGCCGCTGGACTGAAAATTCTAGGACCCAGTGACACCTACGGCCTAACGACTTCGACAATTGCGGAACTAGCCAAACGTTACACCCATGCTCAATCCCTTAAGAGATGGGATGGAATCAAAGGATGCAGCTTTGCCAGGATCACCCTGGGCGACCCTCGGAAGCTGGAAACCTACGTTTAACAGTAGGATTTCTGACTGGTCACTGTCAACTAAGTAAACACCTCCATACTATGGGGCTAGTGGACACACCTCTATGCAGGATGTGTGAACAGGAAGATGAAACTGTCAGGCATGTCTTATGCGAGTGTCCGGAGTTATCGTCAATAAGAGAGTGTGTGTTCGGTGAGTCTTGGCCTACACCTGCCGATATAAAGGAGATGTCTCCCAGTGACCTGTCCACCTTCCTGAGAAGGACAGGATGGACAATGACCTAGGAGGACAACTCCTCGGGAGGATGTACAATGGGTAACATGTGGCCTAAGTGCTGTGAGCCTACACACTCATCGTCCCTACTCTACAGAGATACAGATGTATTTCGAATATATGAAGGAAGAAAAAAATACAGGAGTGCTAAAAATTCCATTAGATAAGTTGTATGAACGAGTTATTTTTGCACGATTGTATAGGTATGAAACATACATCCACAGTTATCATACCTTGGGTACTATTGCTATGGAGATCATTTTGATGTAAGTAATAAATTATATGTATATGTGAATGTATTTGCCTGTACGAACCCAGTGATTGATTATATAAAATAATCTAATAGCCGTAGAAGAATATGAATCAAAAGTAAATCTGAACAAGTATGTCATTCACGCAATACACAACCTATACTTCATCACGATTAAAAAAAAAATGTTTTTCCTATATCAACCCTCATATGGCTAAATTTTTTTCAGGGTATGGTCACATCATAAATGTCGAACTACTCGAATCATCCAAAAGTTAAATTTTCAAGTCGACATAAATGAAAATAGAAACATTGTAAATAATTGATTCACCAGTAAAATTTCGTCAACCACTAGCTATCAACATTGAGAAAACATCATATTTTTATTAAGTTCAACACCCCATTGTATTAATAAATTGTATTGTTCATATTAATAAATATGGCAGACGTTTTACATTGTATAAATTATTACCTCCTAAGGGTGACTTACAGCCCGTCGTCAACGGCAATCGATACCTTTTTGGTAAGTGTTACGTATATCAAAAGAGTGTCAAAATGCGTTGCTTACAATATAGGGTGGGGACAACAAAATTTCGGACCCTATGACCACAAGTTATAATTTTTGGTATCCATAACTCTATACCGCCCGGCTATCATAGCCTAATAATTTATACTGTACATAGACCATGTGGTGTGTCAAAACTAAAACAGGGATGTTTCACCAATAATTCTCCATTTTTTCGAATTATTTCCAAATTTCCTTTAATTGGCATACAATTTTGAACTATGCTGACTTGTCAAATGAACCAATCGGGAGCTCTAGCCTAGTTCGTATTATCGATAATACCAAACTGGGGCCGTATTCTCGACAAGTGAGCTTTTTGATGTATACGCATCAAAACGAATGGTTCATGTGCAAGTACTTTTTTGTGGTATTCCTGGCGACCATTCGTTTTTTGGAACGTATACGCTTGATAATGTGCGATCATAACAACCGGCATCACTGCAACATCTCACTAATTACAGAAATTGAAGTTTTGTGAACTTAAATTTAAAAACTGACAACTCGCAAAGAGAGAATATCCACATTTGAGATTTACACGAAATTGAGGAAAACTTAATTTTATGTTTGATGTCTCATCGAGATAAAAAAAAGTCAAACGACCGAAAAATTACCTTTTCGATTATCTGAAAAAAGCTCAGATCTTCAATCTGGTAAATTTCCAAATAGCTTTACGCTCAAAGATGCCGGAAGGAAATGGATAGAAATAAGTTTAACACTTTCAAAGAACTGCAAAGACACCAACAGCTACAACAAACATTTACCGTGTCGTGTCAGTTTGACAGAATAATCCGCTTCGCGGTCGGATTATTTAAACTGTCAAACTGACACTCTTTGTAATTATGCAACAAGTTATCGATGTATAACCTGATTATTAAGTACTCATAGTATTACTACTGATTATATAACACATGTTCTAATGAACTAATACAATCCTTGAATTTTCCTTAGTTACGACGTATTGATAAGTGAATATACCTCTTGACGACGTGATATAATCGTTTTGGTGTTTCGCCGCCTGAATATTGTGATTATTTCAAAGAATACACCAGCAGCTCAACAAGAAGCGAAGCTTCCGATCATTTTTTTGTATGCGCATGTCTGAAAGTCGCCATTTTTATAATAAGATTCTTGTCATATTTGACTTTGTTTGTTGTCTGTCAACCAGCTTGGTAAACAAAAGGAATTTTTCAATTTTTGTGTATAATTTTTACTTTGTCCCTTGTTTCGAAAATTATTACTGAATTACTTGAAGCTATGGGAAGAATAACTTGTGCTGTTCGGGAATGTCACTCGGGAACAGGAGAAGGTATGTTTGGATTCCCAAAAGACCCTGTTAGGTAAGTCTTTAAGTTTCTTTTGCTAATTTAGGCATAAGTATAAAAAATACTCAAATAAATATTTGATTAGGTATTCTTTGACATTACATTGAATAGAATTTTCATGAAGTGAACAACTTTTGTGATAGGTTGTCTTGACTTATTCTACCTAACAATAAACATATTATATTAGCAAATAATACACCAGCAAATATATATTTGTGTATTATTTGATATTAGCCTGAACTTATCATTGTCTTGAAATATTTTAGATCCCAGCTATGGTTACAGGCTTGCAATCGTGAAGATTTGTCTGGAAAGACGACAGTTCAACTTCAAAAAAATTACAAGCTGTGTGAGCTTCATTTTGAAGACAAATTTATCACCAAGGGTGGAAGCTCTAGGAGATTGTTCGATTTAGCTGTACCTACGAAATTCTTAGGACTAAAACGACATAGTCATGTTTTGACAAATGATCCCCCAAGAAAGATAATTGTTCACTCTGGTAAATATTGAGCTTGATTTTAGTTATTGGAATCAGTTGATGTATTTTATTGTTATTTGCATTTATAATAAGTCTACTTTGTGGCAGTGCCAACTTTTACTTTGTTTTAAATCAGTTACAACAATTAATAACATTATAATTGCAGATTACATACCGTCACCTTCTTCATGTGGAACAGAACATTTCCCTAGCTGTCAAGCTTTGCCATTATTGGGTGAATATTTCAATAATTGTTCAAATACATCTGTATATGCAATGCATTAAAACGTATAGTTTATTTACAAGTATGTATAAGTATACATAAAAAAACTACACATATTTTTCTTACAAAATCCACATTATTAAAAATAACATTATAATATTGCAGATAACATACCGTCACCTGAACCAGGAC
>CAJUYG010000092.1:234270-266869 GCA_910591675.1 Galerucella calmariensis | reverse complement strand
AGAACACATTTTTTTGTGTACAATGATGCTCATTGGTTGTTTACTATTTATATATTTGATATATTTTATATATATTTGTAGACACTATTTTCATTTCTAGTAAACCAAATAAAAAATTTTATTATTACATTTGTTTCAATATCTTTTCTACCCTACTTAATGCTTCTTTAAATACTTAATTACAAATAATTACTTGCAGTGCTCGGCAGAAATTAAAAATAATTAGAAAAATAACACCTATCTAACTGAAAATCTGCATGATTTTACCAACTGAAAGTGTACTGTTGAATTATGTATAATATGCTTATAATAGGTGTTTGTTAATTTTACTACTCAACTTGAAATAAATATAATAGGTGGTGGTCCCAGAGGTTTGATTGTCAAGTAATATTCTCTCAAAACAAACAATTTGTAGTAAATGTGTATATGTCAGTACATAAATCGGTAAGTAATCATATAAAAAATAATTTCCTGAACCTGAATGTTGTTTTCTACGTGTAACTACGAATTATATCGCCAATATTTGAAAAATTTGATTACTTTTCTCAGTGTATTTACTAAGTTATCTGTCAACGTCGGTATCTCAAGGTCATATATTTTTGTTACCAAAACTTCAAAGAGATTGCGTCGGGCTTCGCTTCTTGTTAGCTGGTGTATTCTGTGATTATTTCTATAGTAACGGGCAAGCTCAATGAAATGTCAGTTAATTCCTTTAAAATGCAGCGCTTTGGTTTCATTTCAAGCGGTGAAATTGATCAAGAAATTGAAAATTTAACACCAGAAAATACTACAAAAACGCATAATTATGTTCGGAAGCAGTTCACGGTGTTTTGTGAAGATCGAAATTACAAACTTTTTGCTAATATTTTGAATGATTATTCGTTATATAATCGTAACGACTACCAACTCAAGCATAGACAATATTTTTCGATGCGCTCTCGTGATGTTTCGCCAAATACGTCTCGCTACTCGGTGAATAATCGAATATTGTCTATGCTCTTGTGATATAATGACTGATAATGTGCGATCATCACATCTGGCATCACTGATGCAACATCTCACTAATTACAGAAATTGGTTCGTAGATTCACGTTTTGTGAACTTAAATTAAAAAACTGACAACTGGCAGAGAAAAAGATTATCCACATTTGTGATTCACAGGAAATTGAGGAAAACTTGATTCTATGTATGATGTCTCATCGAGATAAAAAAGAGTCAAATGACCGACTGCCGAAAAAATTATCTTATCGATCTTCCGAACAAAGCTCGGACCTTCAATCTGGTAAATTTTCAAATAACTTTTCATTTAAAGATGCCGAATGGAAATGGACAGAAATAAGCTTAATACTTTCAAAGAAATGCAAAGACGCCAAGAACTACAACAAATTGGATAGGTATTAAGAATACCTTTAGAATATACTCCAAACTGGAGCATCTTCCATTGCATCAATCAACAATAATCGCACTTCTTCGTCTTCCATTTTTCAAAAATATTCTTGACAATTAAAAAATTCTTTTCGTCGAAGTTGACAACAAATATAATCATATCAATAGACGTCAACAAAACTATAAAGTGCTCGCTATGAACACTCGTTTTGAAAACGTATACGCATCAATGTTCACGAGTCAAGAATACCAAAACGTACGAATATCTCAGAATGCGCATACGCATGAAAAGATCAGTTGTCGAGAATACGGCTCCTGGATCATGATTGGACTGGACTACTGAAAACTACTGAAAATCTCATCCATCGGGAAATAAGTTTAAACTTATGTCTCATGTACAAAGTTCCACCCCGACAAAAAGAGCGTGTTAAATAAGGCGTGGTAAGAACTAGTGACATAGAATAAAAAAATGTGTTTGTTGTTACAATAAATGTGTTAAGACAATTGTTCGTTTAGTTATAATATGATATTATAATTAAAAGGGACTTTTAATTTAAAAAGCTACGCCTATGTACTTCCTTTCGTTACCACATTACATACTAAAACTAGAACTGCTTAAAAATATAGAGAGCATACTAGTTATTTCAATAACGATATTTGCCAGAACACTAGGTACGAAGTAACAGCATTCTCCATCTCTAACTTATCATGTGATCAAATTGAATATTCAAAACTTACCTTAAATCTGAGCTCTCCCAGTGGGGGCTTGGCGTATGGGATACCGAGAAAACTGTAATATGGTTTGCCATCAACGCCATTTTGTATTTTTCCCAACAGCTTACCTTCTTTGACAGTAACAACAGGCTGCGTCATTTTCATAAACGAAACTAAATTTCAAAACAGTTTAAAGCGATACATAATTTTATGAAAATCAAACACTTCACTTTCGAATTGATGATAAGTATCGCGAGTGAACCTTGGACTCATGAATATAATTTTACGTTCAGTGGTGTAGCAGAAATAATTTAAAATATATTAAAAGTTTTATTGGATTTTAAAATAAATAGTGCAGTTCTGGAATATTATACATCCATTAAATAATTTCTCGAAAAAATGAAATTTCTCCGGAATTAAGATTAAATTTCCACCTCAAAAACTGGAAGTCATTAAACGGACCATCAAAATATTTTTTTTTCTGTTACAGTGTCGTAGATATTCCAGGGTACTGTGATGGCAACTCCAAACGGTTAATCAGAATAAAATAGTGATTTTTTTATCGTTTTATTATATTCTACACGTCACTACTTCGAAATTTTCCATAAAATGTATTTTCGCTCTCCGTGATAGTATTCACTATAAGTAAACCAATTGATGTCTTTCTTGCTATATAGTATCAAGTAAGCTTCTGGAATGAACAGTTTTTATTTTAAACCTTAGAACCAATCTCCAATCAATCAGTCTAATCGACAAAGTTGGAAGATAGAAGGTCACAATTCTGCCCGTTAGAATGTATGTCTGTTATCGTGAGCATTAATGTTAATGTCTATCTCACAAAGTTTACGTGGACTGAAGATAATAATGTCGGGGTTATTTTGTTAATTTCTTCCGTAATCCTAACTTTTGAATCGGTAGTATTGTCTGGTCTATTAAAATATACTTTAGATTTCAAATAACTCCATAAGAAGTAATCAAGAGGAGTCAAATCGGGGGGATCGTTCCACGTCTTCCGGCAATAGCGCTATCAAACCGATTTGATTGACAACGGAGTTTTTTTCAAGAAAGAGAGATGAAATATACTTCTTTTGATTAATGTCACTCAATTTTCATGTAGTTTGTCATTAATAATATATCGTTAATGTGTGTTCTGCTAAACATCAGGGAAAATATTTGAAGATACTAAAATATTAGTCAAAAGCCAAATAAACAATTGATATGAATCTAGTAGGCTGCTGTATTTTAGGTATTAAAAGTTACCTGAAGATGTCAGCATAATATTTGAGCGCGTATTAAATTAAATTATGGCTCATTTGTCCAAGGCTCAAAGAATGGACATTTTAATTATGATTGGTTGTGGTGATAAAGCAAGAAATCAAAAGTAGGTTTGTGAAATTTCTAATAATAAATACCCTGGTCAACAGGTTTCGCAGTCTACAGTTAGCAAAATTGGAAGAAAGTTTCGTGAAACTGAACTTGTACAAAATATTAAAAAATCAGGTGAAAATGTTCAATTAACTGATAAAAAAGTTAGTAGGTACTTTAAAAGATCGAGCAAAATCCGCATAAGACAACTCGAGAACTTGCCGCCGACAATGATGTGAGTTAAGCGTTTTGCATGAAGAAAAATACCACTCTTACAAAGCTCAGTTGGTTCTGAAGTTGAATGAAGATGATCATGATAGAAGGCAAGAGTTCTGTGAATTGATGATGTACTGAATGAACGCAAATTTGCAGTTCATAAACAAAATAGTTTTTTCTGAAACAGAATTGTAGATTTTGGAAGAGAAAATCCTCACTGGATGTGTGAGGCTCACACTCATTATCCTAAAACAGTGAACGTTTGGGCTGGTATCATTAACAATAAAATTATTGTCCCTTATTTTTTGAGGGCACAGTTAATGGTGAGGTTTATCTAGATTTTTCTATTAACTTTTAGTGCCTATATTACAAAGACTTTTCCCTGATGTTAATCATTCAAAAGAGATAGATCGATCTATTTAGTATCAACAGAACGGAGCATTTCGCACGTACAATTGGGAATTAATTGAACGAGGTTTTTCCCAATAGGTGGATTGGAAGACGTGGAACGATCGAATGGCCGGCTAGATCCCCCGATTTGACCCTTCTTGATTACTTCTTAGGGAGTTATTTGAAATCTGAACTATATTTTAATAGACCAGACAATATTGCGGATTTAAATGTTAGGATAACGGAAGAAATTAACATAATATCATTTTAAACATTGAATTTGATTGTGAAGTATATTGGAAAATACATTCTAAATATTATGCGACATAATTATTTTCATTCTACGTAAAGTTTTGTGATAGAGACATTATCAAAATCTTAAAAATTAATTTTCTCAGTTATGATCACCTTAATTAAAAATAAAACATATTGCTGAACAGGGGACTGAAATCCCTTTTCAACAAGGTACCACAAGAACTCCTTTCTTATATCAAATTTTCGAAGGGGTGCTTGTAATTCAGAGGGGGTGCTGGAGGGGGATAATATTTTCATACTGTGAGTTGTCAATTTAAGAATAAAAATCGACCCGTTTCAGGTTTTTTTCAGATAGTTCATAAGTAATAACGCTGAAATTGAGTTTATTCCATACATATGGATCGCATTGTATGGAGGTCTGATGATATCAAACGACACAGGTGAACACTGTCTTCGTTCAATAATATCACAGAACTGTTCAAATTCATTGTTGATAATGGCGATTGAAAATGATGTCTGATCCGCACACTCTTATCTCAGCGTCACAAGTTAAGCCCTGCTTGTATTTGTCTCTGTTTCAGTAGGTATGCTAAACCGTTATCTCTTCGTTGAATACCCGTTTTTGTATGATTAGGCACATTTGTTATTTCTCATAAGTATTCTAAATTTCTCCTCGCTGCTTTTATTATTATGAAGGGTAGCTTTAGTTCATTGTAATACAAATTTGGAAGTATATTATAGATTATAAACATTTCAGTTAATTTAGAAACTTAAATAATAATTGGTGGTGGTCTCAATTGTCGTCTCTCTAATGTAGGAATTTTACCTATAGTTAGGGAGGCGAATAGGGGATTTTCCGGGAATACTCGAACGTGGCAGTTGACGACATGAGAGATACCTTAGACCTAATAGAACAATTTTGGAAAGTATTAGCTCTATATGTAGTGACGTTCGCCTAGGATAGACGATCAGATTAGTAAGTAAAATCGATAGTCTGAAATACTCGAGCACGTCAGATTAAGATATTGGGGGTTGATTTTAGTGTCTTAAGGCTTAATTTAACTAATCTGACGATAAGTCCTTGACGCCGTCGAGTTATAGGGTCGCGAACTTTTAAAAAAACGTTAATCCGAGCGCGATTTTTTATTGTTTTATTTTGAACTATATAATCTAAAACTAACTGAAAATACAAAATCTGCCGGGTTCCGCATGACTGGAAGTATGGAGGAGCCATTTCGTCTTCCGAAAAACGCGTTGCGGCATAGCATAGCCTGATGATCATCAAATTGTTTTTTGGACGTACTGTAAGCAAAACGAAGTGAAGAATTGGAGCAAAAAAGAGGAATGTGCCATAAACATGTGATGTTACAGGCACTCAGTCACAATATGAAAGTTCCAGTGAAGAAGAAGATGAATTGTATTGAGCAAAAATGTGAAGGTCATACATAACAATACAATTATAAAACAATTTTTATATTATTTCATTTTCTATACAATGAATAATACAATTTGTACTACATTTCATCTACATTTACAATGGTTGTATCTATCGCTTTATTGTTATTCTTAAATTACCCGTTTTATCAGGGAGAAAGAAAGGAAAAATTTTTATTTTCAAAAATTTGTCGTAACTCATCGTCACGCGGAAATCTTCAGTTTTTTTCAAGGGAGCTTCCTTGCGGCCTACTTAACACCCCTTTCGAAAATATGACGCACTCGAGTAGATTTTTTTTTCGGATTTTTGACTACTTTATATGCCTACCGCCACCATGCAGACCGGCAGATTGGTATACCGTTGTTATCAGAGGCACTTGGGGCATACGTGGTATGAATATCTGACGCGCTCGAGAATGCAAAGTACCTAACTGTTTTTTTTTAACATTTTTGAAAAACCGTACGTCGTGTCCGAAGATTTACTGGTTTTAGTTCGCTCCGAGGTATTCAATTTCTCCTATACCTTTTATATCTAAAAAGCCCCTATCTACCACATGGGGAAGACCTAGTTTGGTGGGGCTGTCTTGTATAGTTTTGGGAATTAGTCCCGTAGATGAAACAATGATCGGCACCACCTCTATTTTCTCTACATGCCACATTTGTCCTACCTCAATTGCAAGGTTGGTGTATTTTGCAATTTTCTCGTTTTATTTTTCTAGAATATTGTTATTATTGGGTACATCAACATCCACCAGAAGAACCGAGTGAGCTTTTTTATCCACCACTATAGTCGGTTAATCGTCACCCGTAGGTGATAATTGACCTATCGTAGTATAGTCTAAAATCATCATTCTTTTGAACCGAATGCGGATAGTACTTGTAATAAGGGATGTAGGTGTTAACTAATCCAAATTTGTTAGCCAACTTCCTATTATTATTATTATTATTATTTGCCAATAATCACTCAACTCGTGGTAACTGGGCGGAAAATGTGAATAAAAACATGTTTTGAATCACTTTATTTTTATAAAAAATTAAATTATTATCACCAATTAGCACGTATAGTGAATTTGTATCATTAATAATACCGTATCATACTATACTAAATAATCACCTAGTACTGAAAATCTTGTATTAAATGCAGAACCCAATATATAATCCGACAATTAGTTTTCAAATTGAAAACATCGCATAATTTAGTTAAACTTCACACTCTTTGTATAAGACTTCCCAAAACTTCACTCGTTCCCTTTCAAAATTATCAGTGATTGTGATTTTTTCGTTAATGTCGAAAATATTTGTGATACTATCATCCTGCAATGAACTCCACAGAACGTTGTTCAAAAGTGCAAGTGGTTCTGGTGTTGGATTGCTGTACTTGGCGAAGTTAGTCCAAGGCTTAACGAACTTTTGAATGTTCATATCTTCTTCACTACCTCTCGTAATAGTAGGAGAAAGGGTAGTGCTGAATAAATAGAACATATCGTCGGCGTGTGAAGCACCTTGGATATTATATTTAACAGGAAGCTTTTCACGCAGGTTGTTGAAAAAGTTTCTCAAGCCAGATTCACCAGAAAGTTTCGCGAGGAAGGACAGAGCGAGCATCGTCTTGAGATATTTGGCTTCGCAGAATTTTTTCAAGAAATTCAAGGAGCTCACTAAGCTCATTCTGTAGACAAAGACGGGCGTTGTGCCGTGCTGTTTCATCAATTTTATTGTTTTTTGAATACCGTGGAGAAATTGTTGGTCACCCATCATCTGGAAAAAAATTTAACAAATATCAGCAAAATATTGGTTTGGATAAAAACTTGATTTCCAACGGAAACAATCTCGACCCACTCTACTCAACAATCGACCAAGCATGGAGTTTTTTTTGCTAAACTTAAAGGCGCACTCCTGTGTCACCTTATTTACAAGAGTTTTCGATTATTGTGTTTATCTTGGTACTGAAAGTGAATAAGCGAGTTGTATGTTTTTAAAAGCAAGTGGAACAGCAAAATTTCAGGGTTTTTTCCTCTAAAATGATTTGCATTCCTGTAAAACATATTCAAAACCACTAGTATTGACAGACAGACATGTGTGAAGGAGGTAATTTAAACCGAATTTTCGAATTTTGCGGGAAGAAGCAGGAAAAAATCCATTATAGATTTAGAGAAGAGTAAGATTTATTCCGAAAAGAACTAGGATGGGTTAGGTTTGTGGTGACTGCGACTCGTTAGAGTCTATTGTTGCTCATGCCAATTTAGATTTCACCAAACAACGCAGCGGGGCTGGCACAAATTCTTTGCGCTGCTGTTCCTTCATTTTCCAAACAAAGACGACAAGTCGGATATTCCGACAGTCCAAGTCTTAGCATATTATGGTGATTCGAATGGCAGGTGCATGTTAGATACTGTAGGTCATGCCTGCTATAGCCTAACATTCGTTTGGAGACATTTTTCGAAATGGATGATCCGATAAAAATACGCGCGGCACCTCCTTGCAAGAGAGTCTACCTTCTCATCGTCATCCATGCAAAAGTGGCCAAGGATACATACCAGCTATACTCTTCAGAGTTCTTTCACTGAGGCGAGTATTTTTTGACAGTCTAATACCAATTTCGACATTACGCGGTAAGACCCGAGTGCTTTTAAAGCCGCTTGTTCGATGTGTGCGATTGGTTTGATCCAATCTCTTCACACATGAAGCATTGGCGTGAATTTCCGTCTGAAATATAGTTCAATAGAATCCTAGGGAGGTTGAAACTTCTGCTGTATGAGAAAAGAACAGAATAATACAGTGAAACAAAAGGGGAGAAACAACATACACCAATAACTCCAGCCATTTTTTGGTGTCTAGAAGCAAAGAAATGATTTAGGATATTTTTACAAACATTCATGGAATATGGACAATTCAGTTCTGATGGAAGGCGTATGTGAAAAAGTGAAGATATATTATGAGTTAGACGATTATATCGTCTAAAGTTTTGTCCATCTCTGTTGATTTATCCCTTATGACTTCAACTGAGGCATATATATATATATATTCCAAAATATGTACAAAAAACAATAAATATTCCCCAACCGGAGAATCGAAGGAAGTTTTTTTTCAATAACTCTCTTCTTACCACATATCTGTCGGTGATATTTTTTTCCGATAAATCCCTATCTTCGTAATAAAACTTTTGCATTCTTTGTGAAATCTCTTTAACCCTATCGGTGTTGAGATCAACTGGAACATCTTTTTCTAAAGTTTCTAAAAACTTAGCGTCAGATCCAGTTTTTCTAAGTAGCTCGAACAAAAGACCTTCCATTGAAGTGTAGCCTATGATTACCGGTACTTGATGGAATCTTCCAGATTTCATAATTACTTCTGGATCTTCTGATAGGAATGCCCCTTCATGAGGATACTCCACAACTGGTACGAAAGGTATTTGAACACTGGCCTGAAATTAACGAAAGTTTAATATGTTGATGGAAAGTAGCGTAGCACTCACATCTGCTATTCTACATTGGGCTGAAACTAAGCTTTTCACGCTTGCTCTGCAAAGTTTTTGGAAGAGAGCTTTTTCATCAACATCTTTGTATCCCATAGCTTTGGAAATGGCTGTGAAGTTCCTTGTGCCCCTAGCCCATGGATTCAATGCACATCCACTCTGCATAATAGCTTTATGAAATAAGCCTGAAGCAATAAGAATTATATTAAATTTTAATACATTGCTTCAATGTCTCCATATGGAGAAACAGCATGTGATTTGTCCAATTTCATTATATCCAAGTAGCATAAATCTGACTTTCGACTCATAGTTACGGTAGTTTTAAAAATCTTTCAATTCTTCACATTTACGTTTACCAGCAAGAAATACGGTCTGAGATTCTTTTGGCGCTTTAGACAGGGTTGACCTTGCGGTAGCGGTGGCAGTCTAGCCAACCTTCAAAAGACGTTGGATTCCCATATTGTCATTTAAACGTTCAATAATTCTCTAACAGGATGGAAAGTCAGGATATTAGATGTGAAAAAACGTGTTCCTGTCCGAATAGGTAGTATCAGAGGGAAAAAATACATTTAAAAGCACCTGCAAAGTTTTGTGGTGAACATTTGCATTGTTAGACTGTTTATATACTATTTTTCAATATTATCTCTGCCATTAAAAACGTAGATCCATCATTTATTTTTTCGCCTTTTTAAAGAATATTCAGGAGCGTTTGTTTTTTTGCCATAATAGTAGTTGGATTAGATTAGAATAGAATTGGAGTGGCTCTTTGTCCTATTCCACTGCGACCTTTGCGAATCTATTGTGTTCCTCCCTATATTTAAAGCTTCTTTCCTATTATCAGACCTATTAGCCTGGATACCGCCTCCCTTGCGTAGCTCTCTGCCTTCGGTTAGTCTTCTTCGATAATGTGAAACCGCACCTTTGCTAGGCCTTCTCACTCACAGAGGATGTGCTCCGCGGTCTCGTTTTCTTCATGTCAGAACCTACATAGGCAGTCATCTGCTAGGCCAATTGTGTGCATATGTTTCCTCAGCTTACCATGTCCGGTTAGCATTACACCACCTCTACCTGAAAGATGATGGCATTTTTTCCTAGGCGTAGAGAGTTTGTGATCTCCTCTTGCACCCCATATATTCCGGCTCCTACTCCAGAGACTGTTTTAGAGCCATCAGTGTACCAGTTGAGATTCGCTGGAATGAAAACGGTATGTCATTTTTAAAGCTATATTGTGGCGCAATCCATTCCATTGGAATTCCCAGTATTGAATCTGCCGTTATTTCTTCATATAGCTTTTTGTAGGCCAGATCTTGCATTTTAATAGATAAAAATTTGCAGATTAATATTAGGTACTTCCAGGGCTGGTCGGGGTTGTTCAGAGAACTGAATTTCGTTAAAGATTTCTGTTCTGCTTGTATTGAAAATGTATATGATGAAATTCTATTGTCTATAATTTGCCTGACCAAAATTATGAGATATATGACTGTAAGATAGAAATAGGTACTCTATCCACATTTGGTTGTGCTGTTGAAACTTCTACATCTCTAACGAATCTCTAGCGAATACAGAGTCCGTTTCAATGAAGAAATATTCATTTGCGTCAAAGGTCAGTCGCAGAAATCCAAAATCATCTTTGCCATAACTACGTTTACGGTATTCCATGATCAGTGCCAGTGAAGTTGAAAAGCGGTATGCATTGAGCATTGAGCCTAGTTTCAGTTTTTAGTTTATTACTGTGTAAAAGTGTTGGTTTTTTATAAATAATACTTCACCTGATCTTCACTTGGCTCAGTTTATTTCAAGTGTATTAGGTACTTTATTCAAATCTAACATGCATCCTCAAAAATTCATCGGTGTTAAAAGAAAATTAATTAATAGCCAAGGATGAATATGTGTTTGTTGTAAATACAGGTTTATCTGATGGAGATATTTCGGATGATAGTTGAAATTATGCTTTAAGTGAAATTATTTGTTTATTTTATTTATTCATTTATATACAGGGTGTACCAATCTTACGACAAACTTCGGTATATGGGTTATTTTAAGAGATATCAAAAATTGTTATTAACAAAATCAGTAGATGTGCTGGAGGTCCATATTTTGAAATTATATCGAACTATACAGAGTGCTCCGTTACAAACCAAACATAAGATTTTTCAAATGGGAACCCCTGTATATTATACCCAATTCGGATTGGTTACATTTTTTTGAAGCTTTTGCTATAGGGTTTCGCTACGTTATACAGAGTCCTTCAAAAGATATGGACACGTTTATGTGAAAATCGTAGGTAAATCAACGCTCTGTAGCTTGTTGTACGTTAATGAAAAAAAATGTATTTTGTAATATGATGCAATATCTCCGTATCCTATTGAATTTCAATTATATTCTTTCTTGTATACAGGGTGAACGGAAACTCGAACCTGTAATTTTCTTTCTTATTTCAAATGGAACACCCTGTATTTTATAGCACAAATAGAATCTTCGATTATGTAACTTCAATTTTTGTCAAGCATTCTCTATACCCAAAGTTTATGAAAACACAGTTATTTTGTAATATTTATTGTAAAATATAAATACCGACCTATTATGTGAAAGCATTAAACATTGTAACAAAAAATCCTGATTAATAATAAATTTTAATGAACAATTTATTCTAACAAAACTAGCCACCAAAAGTATAATCCCAACCGTAATATTAAACTAAAGGTTCAAAATGTTCACCGTTAACATCAATGCAATGCTGCAGAATAGTTCAAATGATTGACTAACATTTCTCAGCATATCAACGTTAGCAGATCGAACTGCCGCACTAATTATCCTTCTCATGTCATCTCTAATAGCCGGGGATTTTATAAACTTATTCCTTACAAGGCCCGAAAAAAATAAATATACTTTTGTTAAATCGGGTGACCGAGCTGGCCATACAGTTGGCCCTCCTCTTACAGCATTGCATTGATGTTAACGGTTAATATTACGCTTAATATTACGGTTAGAATTATACTTTTGGTAGCAAGTTTTGTTTAGAATGAATTATTCATTAAAATTTATCATTAATTAGGATTTTTTGTTACATACAACGTTTATTGCTTTCATAGGTCAATAATAATAGTTTACAATAAATATTACCAGATAACTCTGTTTTTATAAACTTTGGGTATGGGGAATGCTTGACAAAAATTGAATTTATGTAATCGAAGATTCTATTTTTGCTATAAAATACAGGGTGTTCCATTTGAAAGAAGAAATAAAATGACAGGTTCGAGTTTCCGTTCACCCTGTATATAAGAAAAAATATAATTGAAATTTAATAGGATATGGAGATATTGCATCATGTTACGAAACTCTGTTTGGCAAAATACATTTTTCTTCTTCAACGTACAACAAGCTACAGAGCGTTGATTTACCTACGATTTTCACATAAACGTGTCCATATCTTTCGAAGGACTCTGTATAACGTGGCAAAACCTCGTATCAAAAGCTTCGAAAAAATGTAACCAATCCGAATTGGCTATAATATACAGGGGTTCCCATTTGAAAAATCATATGTTTGGTTTGTAACGGATTTATGCAGCACTCTGTATAGTTCGATTTAATTTCAAAATATGGACCTTCAGCTCATCTACTATTTTTGTTGATAACATTTTTTGATATCTCTCAAAATAACCCATATACCGAAGTTTGTCGTAAGATTGGTACACCCTGTATATATTTGTGAAATTATTTGAACATTCTCCATTCTCTTTTGTTCACCCAACATACGGAGCATAAAAGCAATGAAACACAGTGAATAGTTCTTTTCTCATAGATCATAGGAAAGCTAGTGAGGGGTTCATGGTCCCCCAATAACATGGATAGATTTTTGAAAACTAGATAATTTATTCATAGTCTTCGCTACTTCAATTCGTACTCGTCTGGATTTTTTCTTGTTGCTAGTTACGTTGATTGCGATAACTAACAATAATCATACTAAACAAGCAAAATTAAAAATATAACAACGTTAATTTGAAATTTTTCATAAACTGAAGTCGAACAGACGCATTATGCATAACTCACAATCATTTCAATTTTATACAAACTAAAATTCGTTTTTTATGCATGGAAAGATTATGCTATGAATCAGTTCTCAGTAAAACGATTAGTGCTGAAAAACTGAAGAAATTACCTTTTGAAAGAGGGGAGAGTAGTAGATAATGAACTGAAGCACTACCCGCGCTTTCCCCAAAAATTGTAACGTTGCTAGGATCTCCTCCAAAATTTGCAATGTGTTTTTGTACCCATTTCAGTGCTAGAACTTGATCTTTCATGCCCGCATTACCAGGTACTCCCAAGGATTGGTCGGTCATACTGAGGAATCCTGTAATCATGATTTTCAAATTGTAGCATAAAAATTATTTAAAATAAGGGAATTGAAAGCTTTGTTGGGAATGTTTGTTGTTTCAAACCTACCAATTCATCAGTTATTGTTTTAGACTTTTAATGGCCTTTTCAGTTATTTTTTTCCCCAGTTTTAAATTAAAGTAGGTACCTATTTGGTTAGACAATGTACTCGTATTTTCTAAAATTTTTCAAGCTGGAAGTGCAGAAATAAAGCGCGATTTTTGAACGTGATGTCATTCTTCTCTCCTTCGTCACGTCAAAGAGCCTAGGACCTTGAAAACGACAATAGCTTTATCTGGATTTATAATGCTGCTTCCCTGGTTTTTGTATTTTGAGCTTTCATCTGTTTTGCTTCCGTGTTCACAAAATGTTGAATATAAATTGCCCCAGCAAAATATTCGTTTACGTTTCACGAGATTAAAACAGACGAAAATCATATTTTGGAAAAGTGAAGGTTTAAAAGAAGTTGTTTGAAACCAGGAACATTAGCCGTTGTGTACATTTATAAATGGGTAAATTGAGGGAATAAGTTATTATTCATCACCAACCGTTTTGTTTTAATATTTCACAATCACAAAATTAAAACTGTCAGCTGCGATTCATCTTCATTGGATGTTTTGGCCTGGGCGGTATAGCAGCAATTGGCCAGCCACTCTGCCAAATACTGCCAACATAATTCCAGACCTCAATATTTCACTTGCCTAGGTAAAACGATTGTCCAAGTGACACTAGCATTTGTTTGACTTCATATTGAATTTTGTGACATTTGTATTCGAGGCAAAGCTGCACGAGATGAAAAATTATCAGTTTTTTTTTAATAAACATTTTTGTTTTGACATGCTTAATGTACTGAAAAGACCCATTGTCTTGAAATTGGGGACAAACAAAATCATTTCTTTTGAAATTATATGAAAGTGTTTTATACAAACATTAATTGTGTGAAAACTGTATAAATATCCACAAACCTAACACCCAATCTGATTCGATAATATCAAACTTTATTGTGAAGTTGAAACATGACGTACATTTTAAAGCAACGACTAGTTTCGGAGATTTAACTCGAGGAATGAGTAGAAGGAACGGGACAGAATAAAACTCTCAGTTTATATACATACAAATTCAAGGAAAAACAAATTATTATAAACTCCATAACGGGTTTCTTTATGATGGGCTACATATCTCTTTTTTGGAACTGAGATTTGAAGGTCAAATATGAATTAACATCATAACCAATATTTTCCCTTTATCGTATTTCACATTCCACTAACTACTAAGGCGACCAGAAGAACGGTAAAAGCTTTAATTGGAAAAATACGAAAAGAGAATATATATAAAACTTCATTGTGAAGTTGGAAACAAATTATCATTCACATTGATTAATATACAATTGAATCGTCGGTTTTCTTATACTATTTATTTAATCAAAATACTCAATTAGTTACCTATTGAACTTAATTATTAATTAGGATAATTATATATGCTTTAAATTCAACAGACAGGTGAAATAAGATGTACTTTTTCCAAATCACAACTTACCTAATACTCCAAGGCGATAGTTGATTGTAACCAAAACAATATCTTCCGTCATCAAATAATTTGGACCAATAAGGTCGGCTTTATTTGAACCACACATGAAACCTCCACCATGAATAAACACCATAACGGGTTTCTTTATGATGGGCTCTATATTTCTTTTTTGGAACTGAAATTTAAAGGTCAAAAATCAACTACGATCATAACTAATATTTTTCCTTAATCGTATTTCACATTCCACTACCTAGGTACTGAGGCGACCGGAGCCAGAATGGAAATAGTTATTCATGTACCAAGGACGGAAAACTGTCTATTATAGTCGAGTCCGCAAGTTGATAGCCAAGGCGCAGCAGAGGCTAGCAAGCAGGCGAGACAGTCAGTCAGACAGGCACTCACCTGCCTCGGCTACGTCCCACTCTTCGAACTACAGCCTGGATCATCATTTCAATAAATTCAAACAAGATGTTTTCTAATTTTAAGTGTATTCATACTACAAAATTGAATCAATCTCGAACATGAATATTGAATGTACAGTTTGTTCAAATTGATATTAATTCCTGCTGTCGAGAAATATGCAAGAGACAAGTTTTGATTTTGGGTACTTCTTGATGCAATTTCAGATGGAGGTACTCCAGCAGTACTCCGAAACTTCTTGTTTGAAGTGCTATACCTGTTCAAATGCTTTTTGATACGTAACCATAGTAACCACAGCGGACGAAAAGTAAAGTGTTGGCGGACGAAAAGTAAATGACGTCAAAAATAGACTATTTTGCACCCGGAAATAAGTACGTAAATAGTTATTTATGTATTGAGAGCGAAAAGTGATACATTATTGCTTTAGAGTGATGGTTACCGCGCGACGCGAAACGGAGCGCGGTAATTACTTGAAAGCAATAATGTCACATTTTTGCTCGTAATACATACAACTTTATTTCTGCAATCACTTAAATTGTAACTATTAAAAACAAATATACAGTGAAATTCATAGAAACATTCGAAATCTGTCAGTTTAAATATGTCAATTCAAATATGTTTCAAATTTTATATAAGTAACTCTTCTCAAGAAACGTCAACTTTTCGTTGTCAATGGCAAGCAAAAAAACCTACTTTTCAATGAGATTGTAGAAAAATGTCATTTTTTGTATGGGTCAACAATAATAGTTATTTTCCTAACGAGTGCGGAAAGTGATACTTTCCCGCACGCGACTGCAGTTGACCCGAACGACGCGAAGCTGAATTCGGGCAAGCGGTCAAGGGCGGGAAAGACAGTTTACGAATGAGTTAGGAACATTATTTTTCCTACGACCGTATATACAAAAAAGTATACCAACCCATTTTCCAAAAGTTATTTTATTTCAACATACATATACAAAACTTTAACCAAAAACTATTCTTATTATTATAAATTATTATTATGAATATTAATATTCACTGAAATTTTCAAATAATTTTTAACTATTGTAAAACAAAGAACTAAGGATAAAAATATGATTCTGAAAATTTCATGTCAATAGAATATGTCGTTCTCGTAATACAACCAATTAAACATGCATACCGTAGCGGGGCGAAGACTATGACTGTGACGTCACCGCATATGAAAGTTAATGTGCACAAACATCACGCTTCTGACTGTAATGTGCCTCACATATAATTTATTTATCTTGTATTAGGTAATTCTTACCAAATTTTTGTGTGGCTATTTTCAGGTCAGAAAGATTGCAAAAATCAATATTTTCATAAATACATGCTCTCTCAAATGATATACAAAGTGATTCCAGATGTTTTATTTCATTCCTGATCTGGTGGACAAAGTTACGGAGATAACGCTATAGGTTACTTAAAACTTTGAAGAGATAAATAAATAAATGTATTTTATTAGCAGGAATGACACCCGAGCATAAACTAAACTCAAAATGCTACCAAGTTGTTTATACTGTTTCAGAGTTTGAAATAATAGACGAAGCTGAGTATTATTGTCCTGCCTCGGAGTGAGGCAGTAAGCATGTTTTTGCTTTTCCCATGTGGCTCCATCGTGGCAGGGACGAACCGTCCATTACGGAGACAGTGTTATCTTTATCATTAGCTAAGACCTTTAAAAAGTTCATAACTACCCATGGTCTTTGGAAACAAAAAAAATCAAGCGGTGATCAATGATAGTCTTTCAGAATACCTTGAAGAAGCAAAAAAATATAAATTACGAATAGTGGGCTTAGATATTACAATACTGAAAATGTACCTAAAATTCTTGAAAAAGAAATTTCAAAAAATTTTTTAACTTCCGACTGCCCAATTATAGGAGCTTCTCCAGATGCTCTTTATAATGAATGTGTAGTGGAAACTGAATCACCAATGTTGAGAAGAACAAGGAAAACTTATTTTGATGGAGCTGGTAATATTAGTTCCAAATGTTCATATCAAATTCAGATGCACATGCACCTCACTGGTAAAAAAGCGATATTTGTTAGAGCTGATCCGGACTTTGAATCAAATAAAATAATTTCTTTTAAAACATATAATATACGCCAGTTTTGTTGATGAACTACTGAAAAAAATTACCTGTTTTTTGGAAAAAAGCAGTATTCAATAAAATATAATTTGTGAAGAGCTGATCCATTATTTTATTGAATAATTTTAAACGTTAATTAAAACACTACAAGCTATAAGAACAATATTATCTACGTATTTTAGAAAATTTAGATTAATACAAGCGTGTGTTTTTCAATACGGATTCACAACGTATTTTATGAGGTAATTTATAACAATTTTGTACTTCTGATTGAGGAAAAATGAAATCTTAAAAATACACAAACAAAGTATGTTGACTTATCAGTGAATGCTTCGAGTCTTTTTATACTTTTCTGCCACTACTTCCGTTTTCTTCTGCGTCCTTATTAATAGAAAAAAAATGTTTTGTTAGAAGTTTTAATCGTAGTATTTTACATTCTGGAACTAAAAATAATCATAATTTTTACTCTGGTTCTGGTGGATTGTGTCGAATAGTTTAAATTGTTTATAAACGTTCTTATTTCACAAACATAACACTGGTTAGACTTTGCTAAAACGTATAATAAATAAGAAGCATATAAGAAAGCATAATACTGTTACTAGCTAAGTAGTCATCTAACGGAAAACCAATCGGCGCGGTATCCGCTCTCTGAACGAGAGATTTCATATGCGATGACGTCACACGGTGAGGTGAGGTGAGGAACGCTGTTTAATGTTTATAATTTTTTTAGGTGACTTAGGAGTCTCGCTGACGTCTAATTTTTTGCACAGAGCCTCAAAATTATGTGCTCTTCCTAATGGTAAAATAAATAAAAATATTTAAATGAACCCATTTGTTGCATTCTGTAAATTACTTGAAATTGCCGGTCCAGTGGAGTTATTTGGTGTTAACTGGTAAGTAGATGTAGTAGTAGTAGAGAAAAGAAAAAATGCATTCTTGTCAAAAGTCTACAAATTCAACAAAAAGGATTGTAATATTTTTTTTGTATATAATGGTTTTGAACATACGGATTTTACCATGTATCAAACAATATGGGCCAGTATCACTAAGGAATACTAAGAGCTGGACTGCCATTGGGGAAAATCACTGATTGCGAGTTTCGACTCTTCTTTGATAATTTCTGGCAGTCTCGGATTGCGGTTAGAACAGATCTCCGGCATGCGTCGGACGGAACTTTCATCGCATACCAGCGCGCGGCGATATCAAATGTGTATTTCACGTGAAGTTCTCCAAATACAAAATGTTCCTTATTCTTTCGAAAAAGGGAAGAGAATCAATCCTTGCGCCTGTACTGAATTGAAGTCACGACCGTCGCGCCGGTAATTTTCGAAAAAAATTGAGGTTACCCGCGCCGTACTAGAGTCACTAAATTTTTATAAAAATCGTGGTATTGTTTTAACGTGATGATTTAGGTAATGAAGGATGCAGGAACTTGAGGTCCCTTTTTACGCTACAGACACGTTTCATACAAACATGCAAACTTTTCCTGTACCTACCCATATTGTAGACCCAATAACAGTAAGTCCAAAGTTGACGTTTATAATAGCATATTCCTGTCGACAAGAATGGAGTAGGCAATGTCTGCATCAGACGAAGATAATTATTGTGGTCACAGACAGACTTTCAGCTTTCCTTATAGTCCTTTTCTATTTTAATATTTTGAATTTCCTCGGAATTTTCAAGTGATTCTATTTTCAGTAGTAATAACACAAGGACATTGATAATTGTTCGAAAAAATCTTATGACAGATTTCGAAAGCTTGTTGCTTGGAAACGCCTACAAGCAACAAGCTTGAGAAAGTTGTCATAAAATTTTTGAGCTTTTATCAATGTCCGAGGGTTATTCGGATAGAAAATTTTTTGTTTCAGTATTACAACCAAATCGTGACATTTCGAAATATTAAATATTCGAAACTTCAAAATCGAAATAAATCAATATGTATCCATGGCAACGTGTGAAAATTGCCCATGGTCTGTTTTCAGTGTAATGTTGACATGATTGGCTGAGACTGTTCATATGATATAAAATGAAGAAATTTGATTGGTTTTTGGAATTGACAAAAAATTTTCAGTAGTAATAACCCAAGGACATTGATAATTGTTCGAAAAAATTATATGACAGATTTCGAAAGCTTGAGAAAGTTGTCATGAAATTTTTGAGCATTTATCAATGTCCGAGGGCTATTCGGATAGAAAATTTTTGCGAATTATAGTATTACCACCAAATCGTGACATTTCGAAATATAAAATATTTGACACTTCAAAATCGAAATAAATCAATATGTGTCCATAGCAACGTGAAAACAGCCCATGGTCTGTTATCAGTGTAATGTTGACATGATTGGGTGAAATTGTGCATGTGATAAAAAATAAGGGAATTTGATTGGTCCTTGGAACTGTCAAAAAATTTTAATTATATCGCACTACTTACATGAATCTGATTAGGATGTATGAAAATGTGAGATAAATTCTTTATTAAATAGTTAATTGGAAATCCAATTCAAAAATGGCTAAGACACTTCCTGTTCATACAATTCATACATTTTGGTTATAGATAAAGCTTTGTGAGATAAATTTGCCACTTGGATTTATGTGTGAAACGTGTAATGTGACTATGCGGAAAACTTTTTTCATTTTAGCTTAACGTCCTCGACGAGACGATTTCCTTATCTCCTGTGCGAGTTTGGTGTGGCTGACTCGGATTCTTCTGATCGTAGGAGCCTCTCTCCGGGTTAAAAATTTAAGGGAGAGAGAAAAAGTAGATAGATGGTTATCATGAAGTGCTGCCATGCCATTACGTCATAGATGTCTCCAAGATTCTTGCAAAACATTTTTGAAGTGGGATTTGAGGTCGGTTGCGAGCTGGACAGTGTGTTTTGGGTTGTTACTAGAGGAAGCTTCTTTCGCGTGGTGGTTCGCATTTTAGTTACCATCAATTCCGATGTGATATGGAAGTCAGATGAGAGAGACTGTTATATCTTGAGCAACGAGAGTTTGATAGATGTCGTGTATGCTCTGGTCAATTGGGTAGTCATTGAAGATTGACTTAATACTTGATTGACTGAATGGAGGAAAGGGAGTCAGTGCATATTGCAATATTTTTGTGGGGTAGGATGATGCATTTGAAAGCTCAGAAAATATTTCGAAGCTCGCCTTTGTGGACTCTACATACTGGAGGTAAAGTGAAGGACCTTATGAGTTTATGCTTCGTGGTAACTGCACAACCAGCACCGGCTTCATCTTTGGAAGCATCTGCATATACTTAGTATTGAGTCATAAGGTTTTTTTGTAGTAATTCTAGGAATGCTTTATTTACAAATGCAGAAGGAGATTGATGCCTATTATAAATGGTAAGTGAGGTATCGATTATAGGCATATTTTTGGTTAAAGGAAGAGTAGAAGGTAGAGGAAGCAGGGAAGTCAGAGGAAGGTTAGTATATTTGAATAAAGAATATACATCTATCATAATTGTTCGAGAAATAGTATGAAAATTAGTCGTTAAATTTAAAAGCGACTGAACAGGATTGAGATGATTGTCGTCTTAAGGGTAGGGGTGATTCATTAGCCTCAAAATGAATAGCGCTAGATCGAAAGGCACCAGGGCAGAGCCGAAGAGCGGTATTGTGTACAGAGTTCAGTGAATCTGTGACAGGTTTGGGAGCAAACATGTAAATAAAGCAGCCGTTATTACGCTTACAGCTGTATACTCTTAATGATACGATTTGGTCGGCAATCAAGCAGAAGAGACTGAGGGTTTTAACTATGTTTATTCTCTTCATACAGATGTCTTTGAGTTCATGGATATGGTGCTTCCAGTTAAGTCGAGAGTTGGAAGTTATTCCAATTTTATGTGGGGTAAAGGAGAAGATGTTTTTGGAAACCTTGAGATGAAGATAATCCAAGGTAAGTAGATCTATCTTATAGAAGGTTTATACAATACAATGGAACTGCGATAAATTCTATCCTCGCCTAGAATGAGTTCAGGAAATTATATTTCCCCATACTGATGACTTTCTATGTCTGAAACCAATTTCAAAATATCGATTTTGAAATTGGCGAGGATAGAATTTATTGCAGTTCCATTGTATTTGAGAAAATAGTAATAATTAAAAGTAAGGGAAGGAGGTTATTTACTGAGATAGTGCAGTGAAGTCAATGGTGTTACCTTTATAAGAAAAAGGTTACCCAGGAAGAATGTTCTGCTCGGAGAAAAGTCTAAGTTTAATTTCATTAGTTAGACGTATAATGAGATTTTTTTAAATATGGAATAAATTGAGGATAAATCTTCCAGTAGGGAGGCAGTATCGGAGATAAATTCATTGGCTTCAGGTAGAGTGTCGTTAACTATTGAGGGAGGAAGGCTCAGGAGACTCGTCATGCAGTTCCTGTATGATAAAACTTGATTCGGGTCCTATACTGCGACAATCATCAGCGGCCAGTTTAATTTTTTTGCTTCTTTTTTTGCTGATTTTTTTAATCTGATATTTTGAATTCTGGAGGACGCATTGGATTGGTATTATCGAGAGGAGTATTGTAAGGTGATAAATACTGCGGACAGTCATGAATGCATTCTCTTGAGCGGGAACGTTTTTCGCCAGGTACAGGAGAGAAGGAAGCGAGCGGTACTTGAGAAGTTGATTCGGGATTGTCTAAAGTGGTATAAGTAGTAGCTGGGACAGCTGAAGTGGAAAGTTCACGAGTGACGGAAATGTTTAAAAGGGAAGGGAAGTGTGGGAAGTGTTGAGGCAAAATTCGGTGGTGTGTTCAGCTTGTTCACAAGAAAAGAATTCAATTTTATCGGCTTTTGTTCTTTTCGCGTTTATCAATAAGGCAAGTATTACTGGCTAACTTCTGTTTAATCATACTTGTAATTCTTTCAGTCAAAGCTCCCAAACGTATTATAAATAATTGTCTATATACAACACAACAAAATTGGAGAAAATGTCACTAAATAGATCAACACTACCTGTGATGTAGTTGGTGCCTGAATGACCTAGTCCACAAAATTATTGGTTAGGTCGTACTGGTCCCAGATTGAATATAGGGCAAGTTCACGTGACGTCATGGCCGGATAAATCTGATGATAAACAACACGTGGGTCTGAATAGTTTTTGGATTTCAATTAAGTGCCTTTGTCGACGTTGTTTCAATTGCTTAGGTATTTTAAAAGCTTTATATGATGACAATGATACTTGATAGTATTAGTTGAGGTTACTTACATTTTTGGTATAAACATTCAAATTTAAACAACTATCTTCTTGGCCAACGTGATGTTTAAAGAATAAATCTAAGGAAGGTGACTTTGGTCCTTCTTTTGTTCCATCTCTTACACCTTCCCATGATTCTGCGGGTTCAGGAGCCTGTTATAAATAAACATTTTGAAAGTACTGGATACAGTTACCATATCAATAATATTTCCTATCCGCCTAACGAAAGGTGCGATTGATAGGCATTCATCATAGCTAGCAAACATTCAGAATGAAAAAATACTGTGGAAATTGGTTCAAAAACCTGAAAGATTGTATTGATTCTCATGAAGGATATTTTGAAAATTAATCTTGATAACAAAAATTAATTTTTGTTTCCTGTTTCCGGAAGTTAAATATAAAACATGAGTGAGTTTAAAACCATACTTGATTAAACATATTATCATCATTGGATTTTAATACACATACTGACATCAGAAAATGACGTTAACAGTAAGTTATCTCAATAAAAACAAAAATATTTAAAAATTGAAGCACATGTGCGGGAAAAATTTTGTAAGCGGTATTGAGAATCTGTTTTCAACCTTCTACACATTATTTATGTCAGTTGTTTCACATCACTTTGTTTATTTTTCGCGGATTGATAAGGTTTTTGAGATCACATAATTTTTCAGATCTACTTTATCACATGGAATTTGAAAATATTAATAAGTAGTTTATCGAATTGATTTTGAAACAACGAAGTGCAAAAATGTTTAATTACTTCCGATTTATTACAATTTAGTTGTCCAAAGTAGGAGTGGCTCAAACAGAAGAAAGTGAAACTACACATTGTGCAATATTTTTGAGGCAATAGTGAGATTTTAAGCCACATAAATTTTGACATACGTTACACGCTAAACGTTAAACTGAGCAAGCGCAGTCTTTCTAAAATAGCGGATGACATTTTTAATTATTTTAGTTTTTGATGCCATAACCTGTGAACGACGTTACCTACACGTTAAACGTTATTTTGTTTGGTGTAACTAATATTAAATTTTCTGTTTGTTTAATTTGATTTGTATACATTAATCCATGACATTAATTATGGATAATATAAAAAATATAATTAGAAGTCGAAATGATCAAATAGAAGAACTTAATAAGGGGGCTATTCTTCACGAAATTTTCAGCATATATTATGCAAAATTAACGTTAAAATATTCAAAGATGTATATAGTATATTTTGAGACCCAAAATATAATAAAGTATTGGCATGTGTTATCTGAAATTATTTGTGCATACTTTTGATACATGTCTAATAGTTTTTCATATTTATTTTTATTCAACGAAATAAACATAAAACACTTGACAATTATGTCAAAACCTTACCGCTTAATAAGGTTTCGTTTATTTCGACGTAAATAATGGAGTACGTTATCGCTTATTAAGGTGATCGGTTATTTCTTTACTATTGCGTATGAGCAAAATAACCGATAACGTACAACGTTGATCAAAGAAGTAGCTTAAAATATCTCTAATACCACCATTAAAATACTGTTAATAGTCCTCAACATCAAAATTTATCAGTTAGGTATATTAAAAACAAAATCGTGCGAACGTATGATTTATAAAATAAATTTCGTTCTAAAGAAGTCAAACTTTCCCAGTACTATTTATTCCGTATCTGGGTAGATTTGTAAAATACTTCGATAAGACACTGTTTATTTTCAATCCAATCAGATAAAGTAGCCATGAAATACGATAAAAATAACCAAATTTGTGTTTTGCTTTCACATAATGACGAATTTAAAACAATAATCAGTTATATTCGTGAAATCAACGAATTGATACAGCAAAATGATATGCAATTAGTTATAGATCTTGTATTAACATGAATAAATATAAATATCGGAGTTGGCAATAATTCTTGCAACGAGTTTGATAATATTAATTCTTAACTACGGAAATATTATCATTATACTATCATACCGAGTATGTTTAATGTAAATGTAATTCAATGTTAGTCGGTGCATAAAGTACGAGAAGTATTCGATTCTTCCAAATAAACGGTCACATTTTTGAGAATATTTTCAAAAGTTTGAGGGGCGTTAATTATTCAAAACTATTATTCGACATCTATATTGGTAGTGTGCTTTACTCAACACAATTGTATAAAAAACTGTTATAATCTAGAAAATATGGTAGGCGTTATTTGTGCAATCTCCGTTCTGATGCAATCCTTCAACTCTTCAATATCATTTGGGCGATTTTGATAAACTTTGCTTCTCAAGTACCCCCATGAAAAAAAGTCTGAAGATGTCAAATCTGGCGACCTTGGTGGCCATTAGATCGTTCCTCTTCATCCTATCCATCTATCTCGAAAAACCGCATTTAAAGGTTCGTACATCAAAGGCGTAATGCGGGGGTGCCCCATCCTTCTGAAAAAACAAATCACATCTATTTGGAAATAGTTGATTTGATTGGGGTGATAGATAATCCTGATGAGATTGAAAATATCGAGGACCGATCAAGCTTCCTTCAAAAAACATGGCCCTATTATTTGATTGTTTAAAATGACGGCCCAAACATTCACCTTTTCAGGATGTTGTGTCCTATACACCTCCATCCAATGGGGACTTCCACTTGCCCGGTATCGATATGTCGAGTTCACATGGCCGTTGAGCATGAAAGTTGCTCAATCTGAAAATAAGTATACTTTTGATGAAATTACGATCTCTGTTACATCGTTTCATAATTGTTTCACAGAATTCGATTCCCCTATCCAAGTCATCTTCTAACAGCTCTTGGACCAAATGTACCTTATACGCTTGTCACTTCTCCTTTTTCAGCACTCTAGCAATAGTAGAATTGTGTGAATTATTATCCAGTGCAACTTGTCTCGAGCTGGTGTGGGGATTTTCTTGAGACTCAAGGTAAACGTCTACTTTTTTGTCTTCCGAAATTGACTTTCTACCAGTTTTTGGGAAATCCTCAACATGGCCCGTTTCTCGAAACTTTTTCTCCATTTTATTGTATGTTCATTGAGAAATGGATTCACGGTTGGGGTGACCTCACTCTATCTCCATAGCTAATCATCATTAATATTTCGATTCGTTCAGTTTCTGTTTTATTACTTATTACTAATTTATGCTAATTTAAAGATTTTAAATATTGAACACTTGACTGATACACATCAATAAGTGTTAAATTAGAATTTAGTACTATTATCAGTAACATATCTAAAAACAGAAATATTTTTTGGGTACACTACGATGTTTTATTCGGTCCTTACAATAACTTGTTTCATTGAATCAGAATTTATGATTGAAATTTCACCGAATAAACAGTCTTGGTCGACCCTGTAGGACTAAATATTCAAATAATTACATCGTTGTACAGACGATTAGAGAACATTTCCAATGAGTTGTCTTGAGGCACATGGTTAAATTTAAAAAAAATTGCCGATTACGTCACCACGTTAATACTGGTAACGCAATGTTCGTTACATCTACATCATTCAAAAATTAAAATTGACCTATTATTGGATTTTTTTCCTAAAGTCGTTCATTTTGGAAATAATGAGTTTATTCCATACATTAGCGACATACTGTATTATATCCTATAGTACAGTGTATCAAGTGCCTAAGGTATGGACATACCTCAAAATATTGTAAAAGCACAACTATCATAAGTCTAAAAAATGCGGCCAACTGCATGACGACTTCGACCAGCTATTCTAAAATATTTAGTAATGAGAGATTTGACATATTAAACAACTTAACAACTTAGAAAATTTCCCCAAATTTTCTAAGTAGTGATAGTCCCCTTCAACCAGTCCCAACTGGGTACCACGTCCACCAAACAAAAACATTAGTTAAATAATATCTCCGGTCAGCATTAAAAATCAACCCACTTTTCAATCAAATACAACAATTTCCAAAAGTATCCTTCCAAATCCACAAAGAGATTTCCAAAGTTATAAGGAAAAACTAGAAATCGGAATTTCACATGAAATACACCTACTCTTTTCATGCACATTCTCAAAAAATTTAATTTAGCTATTCCAGACGGATCTGTCGTTGCAGAAGCACAAAGCGAGTTAGAAATTATTTTAGATTCGTTTATGGAGAATAATAGTATTGCATTAAATCAAAATGGATGAAACGAATATTCATGTTTTGCAATGAAATTGTAATACAATTATTAAAAATATGTGAAATCTTAAAAATTTCCTGAATAACTCCCAATATAAATTTGATATAATTACATTAAATGGAACTTGGTTTTCTCCAAGAAAAACGTTCAATTTAGTTGGATATAATTTTAATCATGATAGATTAGACGGCTACGGTGGAGTTGGTATACTCATCAAAGACAACTTATGTTACTCTGAATTTGAATTAAGGAATAATTTTAGTAATAACTAAAATAAAAATCTACTCAATCGAACTTTTGGATCTCAAAATACATGTAATTTGCATTTACAAACCTCCTAACGTACAAGCTACAACAACTGACTGATCCAATATTTTCGCTCGGATACAGGGGGATGTTCTCGTCTGTGGGAATTTCAATTCCCATCATAGTTACTTGGGCACTACAGTCGATAATGGTTAAGGTAATAGATCAGTTGACGCTATAGATGGAACTAATTCAATAGTTTTAAATGATGGAATGCTAACTAAGACATGCAGACCAAATGAAAAACCCTCATCAATTGATCTCACTTTTATCACACCAAATCTCTAAAGCCTAGCAGAATGGAACGTTTTAGATGATACCTCAGGATCCGAGCATTTAGCTCTGCACATTACAATATCCCGTAATTATGTTCCATCACATACCACCCCTTCAAGAAAGTGGATAAAGACCACTGCAGACTCGGAGCTTTTCCAATATTTCATTGACAACGATATCTCCCAGGTAGAATTTGATTCTTTCGAATCACTTCCAAACATAATAAATAATGCAGCTAATAAATCTATGAAATCACGCATTGAAGGAAATGGAAAAATATCAAATTCTATTTAATCTGTGTAATCAAATTGTTGTAGAGCGTAAAAATGCCTTCCAGGCTTATAAAATTCAATTAAACTTACGTAACTATTTGTTCGGGCAAAGGCTAAACTTATTTTCAAACAAAAGCAACAAAAATGTTGGGAAAATTTCATCAATCAACCAAATAAAAACACTCAATTCCAAAATTTGGGTGTTCATCAAAAAGGTTTCAAATAAAAATTTCACCTATAAAAAACAACCAATACACGAATCGCTGATTAACCAAATTCTTGACATCATAGCTCCAAATTTTGTACCTAACTTATTTGAAGTGAATAGCAATGATACAATCAACCCTCGTATTGATAACCACTTTGACACCATAAAATTAGAAGCTGCGATCAAAAATTCAAGATGTACAGCACCTGGTGCTGATTTTATAAATGCCACTAATATCTACAAAAAGACAAAATCATCCCAGCATGTCGAGTACAGTTTAGAGCTTTTATTACGAGTCACAATGTCATAATTCCCAAGTATTCACCTTCCAACAAAATCAATGTAGTCCTTCTGAAATCAATATTGTCAAACTTTATTGCTAAAATATTCATATATACAGATGTATCTAAGACGAAAGATGGGGTGGGATGTTCTATTCATCAACTATACTTAGACTTAAAACCAATCATGGAAGATTTCCTGCACACCTTGCAAAACTTGGAATTATTAGATCATCATTATGTAGCTTTAAGGAATATTCTTATTGTGACCTGAATCCCATCTTTTTTGGTTGCTTAAGTAAGTCGGAAGATGCAAATGTTTAATTAATTCGCTTGTTAAATTGAATAATTATAACCTTCCGCTGAATATTAACCACATCCTTAACAATATACGATTTGTTTATAAATTTCTTGAATGATTCCAATGTTACTATATGAATAAAGCTAAGCAATATTTCCAAAATTCTGTAGTAAATGGAGTAATTTTCATGTCATCTTCCTCTTACACACACACATATTTATATATATTCAAAATAAACAAAAATTCCATAAACTGAATAATTAGCAAACATTTTATTTATGGTAAAAAAAGTTCATGAAATAATTACATCAAACATTTCATTAACAATGCCGAATATAGTAAGCGTGATATTAAATAACATACCTTAAATCTTAAATCACCTACTGGTGGTTTGGCGTACGGTATTCCACTGAAACTATAAAACATTCCATCATGATAATCCTTCTGCGATTTACCGCGAATCCTTCCGACTTCTGTAGTGACCACTATTTCATTCGACATAGTTTTGAATGAAAAACTGGTTTTGAGAAAATTCTTCTACTATCGTTCACTTTACAATTTGCTCTGTAGTGTGTCGAATGCTTACCAGTATATTAAATTCGAGTTGATAGAGATGGGAGCGGCGAGTTTAATTTAAGGTTAATAGTTCCAGAGATATTTAGTAACAATAAAAAATATAATATTTAAAATAAGTTTTGGAAAACCCTGTATACTACATAATTCAAGTTATGGAATGATAAATAAATACAGGAACACAAACTTTTAAATAGGAAACTAGCAGAATACCATCTGTCAAAGTAATGTCTATTAAACTGCACTAACAAATAAAATGATCAACACAATTTGAAAAATGATAACATAGAAACTAAGTGAAAACAATTAAATAGTTTAGTGTGAATAGAGAAAGAATATTAACAAAGATAACAAATTAATTGAGTAACTAAGTTATAAAAATAGTGTCATTGGTAGGAATCATTTAAAAATAAAAGTTTATTGGAAAACAATTGAAAAAAGAAAGAGATGTTTCTAGTTGAAAAGATTTAAATAAAAACCACGAAAAATTCAAAAATGATTAGCAGAGTTTTGTAGGAATAGAATAAAGTAACAAAGAAAGAGAAGTGGTAATAATTCATCCAAAGTTTTCCAATAAGTAACTAATGGTCAAAGGCTATCCTAATATATCAGCCGTGAAATTATAATCAAGAAAAAGTGAAGTAAAAAGGTTATACTTACCCAAAGTTTATCCAATGTGAATATTGATCTATACCATTATAATATATCATCAATATCGATGTCTATATCCGATGATTGTCAATAAATTATAATCGCATACTGAGAAAAATCCTAAATCGTTTTATCTAGTATAGTAGAAACCAAACATCAAATATGTTTCTCCAAACAGAAATTTTCAAGAACTTTTTTTAATTAAATGGAATAAAAAAATATTTATGCAATTTGCTTCAACAACAGAGGTAATTAGCAAATATGCATAAATTGGTACAATAATTACAATTTGCATAGATGTTATTCACACTGAACATTAAGTCTACGACACTACAGAAGTCTCCTAGCAGTTATATCGCTAAAATTACATACTTTTCGCTCATTACAGTTTTTTAGGTATGTCGTGTACTCATCCGCAAAAATGTCGGTTCTCAACCAATTGGAACCAATCCAAAACAACGCCCTACGTATTGCTACAGGAGCTTTTCGAACTACACCAACAAAGATTCTTCTTTGTCTGACTGAAGAGCCCTCTCTACAGAAGAGGCAGATATACTTAAGCCTATCTATGGCTACTACGATTGTTAGTCAACAATCTCATTCAGCAAGAAATAACACTCTGACTGATAGATATCGCGATATTTACGAAACATGTAGGTATGACCCTCCATTCTACGAAAGAGTGCGGAAACACATGAGCAATCTACAATTACAATTTCCCAAATTTTATAACGCGAATGATTAAATCCCACCCCCTTGGCTAGGACAAACCCCATCCATAAATACAAACCTCACAACGTTAAATAATACTTGTCAGCAAGTCTTAACGTTAAATAAATCAGAGACTACACACACATTAATTAAAAAGTCCTTCCAGCAGGAGCTTAACAGATATAAAAACTGCCATGTAATTTACACTGATGCCTCCAAATCAGATGACGGAGTGGGAGCTGCATTTAAAACCCCAAGCATCTCTAGCCAATTCAAACTGCCAACAATGAGCACAATACACACCGCAGAATTATTCTCAATACTCCAAGCAATATTCCATGTGAAAATATCAGCCAACCAAACACATTAATAATAACTGATTCACTAAGCTCAATCTAGTCGATTCCACAACTTTACACTTAACATCCAATAGTCAATCTAATCAAAACAAAACTAGATAATATAAAAAAACCCATCCCATGTAGGTATTCGTGGCAATGAAGAGGCAGATCTTCTAGCGCGGCAAGCTTCCACAAGTGAAAGATCGGTGATCGTGCCAAATGTTGTGCCTAGCGATTATAAAGGCTACATAAAACAAAAAGTGCTCAGTGCGTGGCAAAACGAGTGGGAAATGTCCAACTCTAAGCTCCGCGAGATTGAACGCGACGTGAAACCGTGGCGACAAAAAACTGGACTCAGGGAGGACCAAGTGAAAATCAATCGACTCCGATTAGTTTAATTATTAATTTAACCCATAAGTTTTTAGCAAAGGAAGACAAACCAACCTGCAATATATGTAACAAAGACTTGACAGTGAAGCATATAATAGGTGACTGCTCCAAATACCTGGTATCAAGAAAACAAAATAAATAACCAGGCAATTTGAAAACTGTTTTGGGCGAGCAAATGGACGGAGAACTGATAGTTAAATTTCTTAAAGAAACCAGACTGAACCACCTCATATAATTATTTGTACATGTACCTATTTTCGTCGCTAATAACCTCATTGGTTGGAGCGACGTTGAAGAACTGAAATAAGAAAAAAGTTTTTAGGTAGTCTGACCATTTCGTCGATTGACGACCAAGTGATTTCCAATCCTTCCCGTTTCGTCGACTATAATACTGGTACGATTCACTAAAAATTCCTTCACACTTTATACGGACTTGGACTGACAAAGAAAAATATTACGAATTTAGTGTTTTTTTGAAATTCACAATGTTTCAGTTTCATTCCGTCACAATAAATCAGAAATATACAGGGTAATCAACTTCTATGACACAGTCGGTTATTGAAAAAAATATAAAAAAGGTATTTACAAATATAATAGGCGGCTTTGAACTGCACATTTTAAAATTGTTAACAAGGATATAGGGTCTTCCATAACGGTGTACCTATCTAAAAGCTATGTCTTTTTTAAATAAAAAATGACAAACCCAAATAAATCACTAAAAAGTACATATCAAGGCCTTTCTCATTGGAGCAGAATAAATAGAATTGGAAATAAAAATTAAGATCAATTATTATTATACAGGGTGAGTAACCAGGAACGGTACATACTGCTATAGTCCAAGAGCCAGAGCCAAAAAAAACTGTTTCAACTTCGTAAGGCTGGTTTTTTGTTCAATCGTTATAGCCGATGAGTACACAAACATGCTCCGGTCAGTCAAGCGTGCCGTAGAACAGCCTAGGTGGCTCAGGTGCGATATCAAAGGTGTATCATTTGCAGGGGAAACAAAATGAATTTCTTAAAGCTGAAAATTGTTATACAACTTCTCTAATGTACATAAATGGAAGTTGTGAGTCAGTCAGTCATATATTAGAACAGAGCTGGTTAGTCAAACCGGACAGATGTATGATAAATAAATTAAGTGCAATTAGTTTCCTAAACTCCAAATTTTGTCTGAGGGGTTCATAATTATATATTGAACATAAAAAAAATGTGTCAGTCACGTGTTCAGTAGAACAACGTCCGTCAGTCAGCTGAAAAAGGTAAAGTATACCGCGCGCGCCGTTTGAGTTTCAGGCTGG